>JAIPRM010007539.1:0-17077 GCA_025469315.1 Stegophylla sp. TES_Ste_2020 | reverse complement strand
TTAATTATATAAACAGCTCAAAACCCAGGTTTTCCCGTTAAGAGACAAGAATTCTAATTACACTAATTACTGTGAGTTTGTCGATTTATTAATTTAAAAAAATAGATTTTTATTTAGACTTTTATTATCTCATACACACCACGCGCTAGTGCGCAAACATGCACGCGCACACACAAACGAAAGTACGCACACAAATTATGTTGTACCTACCCAACATTATTAAATATCATTTTATTAATATAACCTTATCGCCAATTATTATTATTATATAGTATTTGAACTTTCGCTCAGAATCGTTTTATTGAAGAAATGATTTATCGTTTCTTTAAAATTAAATACACCTGTCAAGAGAATCTCACCAGTTGTGCGAAGAACACCCATCGTGCGAAGTATGTCCGGCTTTTTTCCTTTATATATTAGATAAAAAAAAGTAAATTAAAATATAGATAAGAAAGCTGAACAAACTTCGTATCACGAATATTCTTAGCTCTTCGGGTCAGATACTCTTGGTGAGTATGTTGAAAATTATGACTATTATTGTTCTTTATATTATTAACTTCTTTCGTTCAGAATCGTCTAATTATCCACACCCTTCAAGAGTTTCTTGTCTATACTTTACTTTTTTAATAACAGAGTTGAGAGTAATCGTGTCCATTTTTATTTATAGTAAATTATTTATTATTACAATGTTTGCCCAATTTATCTTAAAATAAAATATGCATCTTACAAATTTTATGTTTAGTATTTTAAGTAATTAATAATCATTATTAACAAGTATTAAAAGTATTAATTATTATTTTATAATTATCAAATTTGACCTAAAAGTTCTTCAAGATGCTCATATAGCATTATAGTTTGACACATTTTAGAAAAAAATTTAATAGACATCGAGTATAGATATCATTATAATATTTAACATAAACACTAAACATCAAATTATTACATGAAATATTTTCATTTTTCACCAAATGCGAAATAGTCATTTCAACTTCATGAAATGGTCAACTTTTTATGATAATATCGACTTCTCGAAGTGACTACAACATACATACTGATATAAAATACTTATACACTTTTAATTTACAAATTAGGCATTCACAACCGTATAGAAAAAAGTTTGATTATCAACTCTTCTACCGACTTGAAATAATATAGATAAATTAAACAAATAATAATAATTAGTTTCAATAATAAATTGTTTAACAAACTGCTATCAGATTTGAAAATTATATGTATTATGTTTTTTGTGCAATCTACAGGTCTAAATAAGATTATAAACCAATCAGAATTGCCTATCAGTCAATCCCCGATAATAAATAATCAATGAATGTACAATGTCCATGTGAATTTCACGCAAAGTCAAGTTTCAGAAGTGTTTAAAAACACTCGCGTCGAGAAAATTTAGTCTCATTAACTTTATACATATATAAAGCATGGAGTAGAATGTAAGTATAACTATTAAAAACAATATTTTTTTTTTTTTTTTTTTATTTTTTTTTTTATTTAGAAAATTTACAATCTGTATTACATGACACAATAAGTAAAATAGATGATTTATACAACACTATATACATAATAATAGAAAAAAAACACATGAAGCACATGATGAGGGAAATCATCCAGCGATGGTACCCTCTAGTAATTTATTTATTTTTGTTCATTAATTTAATAGGTCACGGCACCAATTTCTTTTAAGTCGGCGTGGTGGGTTGTCAGGAAGAGTACGTGATGCTAGGCGAGTGAAAAAACAATATTTAACGTACAAAAATTAACCTTTACAAGTAATAAATAAACATATTGATCAAAGCCGGAATCGAAATAACCCTTAACCTACTATTTCATTAAAAAATAATCAATTTAATTATTGTTATTATTACACTCTAATGTTATGTCAATAATAACTATTCAAATTATTATAATAACATTAAGAATAATGATTTAATTTTAACAATACTAACTGAAACGTTTCATTATAAAAACCGTTAATCACGAGTTTTTACTTGAACATAAATATATATCAAACGGTTTTTTTAATAAATATTCGGTATCTATATTATATCCATATCCACATTAACTATTATTCGAACCGTTATACCAATAACCACTTTCCGCCTACAACTGAGGCAATTGAATATTTCTATTATAAATGGGCAAGTGTTTACTAAGTTTTGGCGAGCATTTGGACGTTGCCCGTTTCTCCATTACTCACAAACGGCTTAAGGGACATCGGGATAAAGACGATATTTTGCCAATCCAATCTGCACGAAACGTGATGTAATTTCTCTAACCTCTACCTAAACAATTTATACCGTCTCAATTGTACATAAACAAAATTATCGATATTAACGTCATAGAAATAATTACCTCATAAACTACAATTATTTATGTAATTATATTTAAGTGGCATTCAAATTAGGTCATTCGTTTACTTTATCTATTTCATATATTACAAAATGAAATCATCTATTACAAAGGTAGGTATTTTAGTTATAGACAAATTCCGATTTGAGCACAATAGCCCATTAGTTATTGAATACTAAATACCGATAAATTTATCAACATAATTTGAAATTATTTGAAAGGTTATCTAAAAATATATTTCGAAAGTAATGTAAATAAAATATTTGATAAATAAACAATGTAAACAAATATTTTTCCAAAATAAAAACATAACAAAATAATATGATCTATTAAATATTATTTAATTTAATTAATTTAATCTCATAGGCGATACAATTTTTTTTCTATTAACATGAAGGCCAACTATTATGTAGTTTTGAATTAGAATTCTGTTAAAACAAAAAATATAATAAACTTCAAAATACTTCTAAAAATGTAAGCAACAAAATATTTATCTATATTTGAATTAAAATTACTTTGTTATAAATAAATATTTGCCTTTGATGACTGCAAGACGAACATAGGTTAATATAATAGTATAACTTACCTATATCATTATGAGAAATTATTTAATAAGTTGTATATATGTATAAAGAGTAATTACTAATTGCCATAAATAATGAAATCTTCATTTGACCAAACGAGACCAAAAATTATAAGATTTCAGAGACTAAAAAATATTTTTGTTAATAAAATCTTTGTTAAGTTACCTACCAAGAAATTATTTTACCCATGGGTAAGAGGTACACAAAAATAGTTCACCTGGGATGTCCCACTTAATTAGAGCTATTTTTTACCTTTTTAGAACTGTACATAGAATTTTGTACGACTACATATTATAATTTTTATTGGGGATATCAATTTGTAGTAGATAGTTAAGTACACGAAATATGCTATAGCTTAATTTCTTTCGATCTCAGTAACGTATTCACAATAAGTAATCTGTGTAATATACAAACCCCACCCCCCATGCCATGGCCATATCATATTCGTACATAAAAACATTATGTTTTGAGTACTTTAAAGTGTTTTTTTTCGAAATTCTTAATAGTTCTTTCCGGCGTAAGGAAAACTGCCGAGAATCGAAGTAAAACGGTAGGTTAAATATATGCTAAATAAACTATATTTTAATGAAATAAGTTTTAATGATTTAATCCTAACATTTAATATGATGGTACTACTGTGCTAGAATATTAAAATTTTTACCATTTACCAACACTAATCAGACTTCTGATAAGATTTTCATGAAAATCAATAAAAACATCTTTGAAAGTGTCAATTTTTTTTAAAAAAATTTTTCTAGTTAGACTTAAAATATAGAATTCAGTTAAATTTTGTACTACTACTACATGATACACCATTTGACTCATAATCAAACATACATTTTACCGCTTTATCATATTCATTGTGTCATCTTATGTTTTTAAATCCTGGTCATAACAAAAAATATATTTTTTTAGTATAAAGTCTCCACACAACGTAAATACAATGCAACCACTATCGCACTCTAGTGACTACCACTCGCTAAAACACGCCATGATACGCCAAAGTCTATTCCGGTTAGTATAATTTTCGTAATAATATTTTAATTTGCTGTTTACATGACGTCTTACGTGTAATGTTATTATATATTGATTTAAAAAGTTGCTAGTCGATACTTTTAGATAAGTATTTCTATACAAAAAATGTTAACAAAAAATAAATTAACATTGTTATAAAAACACTAACTTTTCCGCTACACTTAGCTAAAAAAACGTGCAATAAAAGAGAGATATTTTATATATTTTAAAAATTCTTTTGCTCTAATGATGATCAGGATAAAATTTTAAGTTACTACTGGAACTAACTAAACTAAATATTAGTTTTGGAATCACAGCAAGTTATTAAAATCGATTTTATAAAAATGTAGTTTACAGAATGTTTCATCGTAATCAAATTGTCGGTGGGTTTTTTTTTTTTTGCTTTTGGAAAAACTATTGAGATTCTTCAAAATAATTTCTCTTAATAACCATGTCAACAAAATTTTGTTGTTTGAGAGTGATCATAAAGCTATCTACGACAGAATAACTAAACTATTAGAGCTAGTCGATCGCCATATTTTTCGGCTTGGTACAATAATAATATGCCAATGGCGTTCAAACCGTTTCACCCTTACTTTGTCAACTCCCAAATTATTAATAACAAAAAAAGGGAGCTTTATCTAAACGATAAACATACTCAAACAAAAATCGGTGTTCGTGTTTAAAGTAAATTAATAAACTAATAAAACATTCAAAATGTTCGCGTTAATTTCCATTATCGCATTAACAAAATATTACAATAATTTTGTTTTTCCGGTCGTTTGCCCCGGATCCCTCCACCAACTCACACGACCACTGCAATAAGCGGCATGGCCGTATCTAAAATGAATTTTCGGGAAGGGTTTTACATATTATTATTTTTTTTTTTTCAATGACAAATTTAACCATAAATTACGTATTGACAACATTTAATGTAAAATAAAAATAAAAATTTATTTTAGAAAGTTTCGGAAGGGGGGGGGGGTAATACCAAGACCTCCCCATCCTGAAAACAGTCATGAGTCATTTTTCAAGTTAATTAATAAATGAAAGGCTAGAATCATCAATGGAAAATTGTTTACAAAACAAAAAAATCTACAGGCATAGCCGTATCAAGAATAAAATTCAGGGAGGGGGGTCGAATCTATAACAAAAATGATATATATGAAAACTTGTATGTTATGGTTAATGGTAATAAGTAAAAATTTAATGCAATTTTAACTTAACATAGACAGACATTTTGGTGAAGGTTTGAACCCGGAAAACTACCCCCCTGGATAACCTAATGGCCATGATAAGCGGCATGTCCAAAAATACGGATTAATAAAGACGCTCGCCAATATTATAAACTATAATAATTATTAATTATACATACCACATTATAATACAATAATTATTCTTCTTTCTAAACTGAAATTTAGCCGCTCTTTTCTATTTTAACACGATCCGCGGAAAAACAGCTGCTGCCAAGGACTGTAGGACTGTTTTGTTTCTTCCATGGACGGCAGAAAATTATCCGAAACGTCCGCATGTAAATCAAAACGAAACCCTAGGACAATCACGTATTTACGAATCATCGTACGTGACATAGGTTTTTTACGCAAATTTCGAATCCAGAATCGATTTCGCCCACACAGAATTACCCAAAACTCCCGCGGCTTCGAGGTCACCTCTTTTTTTTTTTTCTTTTAACCAGACTTCTTATCACGTGACCCGGTTACGCTAATTGTGGTGACCAGCTGCCGCCGTCGCAAAAATTGTTATATCACACTGCCTTGGCCTGTGACCATTTTTCTCTCCACTTTCTCACCGTACGCGCACTCGCACCGGTCGTCTCAATTAATTCGCGCTCAGCGAACCCATCACTCCGTCGTCGCATATACGCAAACGCTCACTTCCGAGTTCTCGCTCGCAACCGCATATCGTTCAAAGGTAAGTGGCCCTCGCCGGCCGGATATCCGATCGCGGCCGCCAACGTGTGTTCTATATATCCGTGCGTAATGACTGTCACGCTATATAGTGCGAGGCGGTGGCAAAATGACATTCCCCCCCGCACGCCTCGCCCTACGTCTCGGTCACGGAACAGCTCCGGGCCGGACGCGCTCGACAATTTTTTCGCCAAAAATCGTATCGACTACTTATTTTTATTTGATTTTTTTATTTTTCTGTTTGCCGCAACAGCGACCCGTTAAGAATACACATTATTAAAATGGCTCCCCCGTCATTCAGCGATCTTGGCAAAGCGGCACGTGACGTGTTCAACACCGGTTACGTTTTTGACGTGCTCAAGTTGGACTTGAAGACCAACCAAAACGTAGAAATCAAAGCGGGCGGCACGCAGCACTTGGCGTCCGGTGCAGTTAACGCCAATTTGGAGACCAAATACGTCATCAACAAATCGAAATACTGTGAGTCGTTATTAAAACGTGTGAATTCGAGGTTATTCCTACACTATTACTAACAACGTTCGCTCACTACCGTTCCTTCCCCTTGTATCTGGATGACATAATTACCTATATAAATTGGTCTTAATAAATATTATGCCTCTTTCATCTTGATATCGTCTACTTTACACCCATTCACTCACCAAATAATTAAGGCAATTTTTTTTATCAAAACTTTCCTGTATACAGTCAATTCATTATGTAACAGAGATCCTCATATGCCATAGATGAATGCTAATTTGTCTGCTATCGAGACAAATGTAGAACTGTTCTCTCGATGTAACTTCTAAAAATTACTTTATACAAATCTTATTGTATCTTACAATACAAATATATTTTTTCAGTATTTACTTTTGTGGAAAAATGGAACACAAATGATGTTATGACCACAGAAGCATCAATAAGCGGCTTGTTACCTGGTGTCAAATTCACAACCGATGGTACATTCGATCGTAAGAAGCAGTAAGTTAAAATTTATCAAAATTCAATGAAATTTTATTAAAACAGTTTTTATTTATAATCCAAAGATCAAAGGCTGTAAGAGTAAAGTCTGAGTACAAGAATGATTTTGTCGCAGTCAACCTCGACACTGAATTCAAAGCTTTGAAACCAGTTATCAACGCATCTGCTGTAGTCGCGTACAACGGTATGTAAAGTCTATTTTCTTCATCAAACAATATTAATTATTTCAACTTATAGGCTGGTTGGGAGGTTTCAACGTTAAATATAATACTGATGACAAAGCACTGCAATCCAACAACCTTGCTCTCAGTTATGTAGCTAAACAATTTGTATTTACAACTACTGTGTAAGTAAATCAGTCTTTGGCCAAATATTTTTATTTTTTTTTTTTTTTTTCATAATTTGTGTATTATTTTATAGTAACGATAACAAAATCTTTGGTGGTTCAGTTTTCCAAAAGTTATCTGATCAACTAGATTTGGGTTTACAAGTATCGTGGTCATCTGAGAGCAATGATTCATCACTAGCCATTGGTTCACAGTATCAATTAAACAAAGACGTTAAGTTACGCGCTAAGATCAACAACAAGAGCCAATTGTGCTTAGGTTCAGGCATTAAAGTAAAGGATGGTAAGTTTCAACAGATATGTCTAAACACGAGTTATAAATACAATTAATTAATAAAAAATTTATTCTAGGCGTTACATTGACATTGGCGAGCTTATTTGAATGCCGTCAATTCAACCAAGGCGGTCACAAATTTGGTATTGGCTTGGAACTTGCTTTATAAGCATATCGTGTCATACTTATTGTACGCCAAGTAGACAAAATTTATTTATTGTCAGTAAAAGTAGGACTTATAAAACATAATCATAAGAGTATTTTTATTATCTTTAAAAAAATTCATTGTATTTGTTTAAAATTATTAGGTAAATAAAATTTATAAAATTTTGCTCCGTTTATAATGTCATTTGATCATTTAAATGTTTATTCATCCATTCACGTGTTTCTGGATCCGCAGACATGAGTTCAATAATGTGATTGACGTGATAGCAAAGTGCTTCAATTTTCTTATCCCAAGTTGGCAGCAGTTTTTGGGCTATAAAAAACCTCAGTTTAATATGATTGAATGAAAAGTATTAATAATACGAAACTTACATTTAAAGTGAACATAACCATCAACCTGATCAATTGAACCTTCCATACGTCCTTCTGATATCATTTGTCCTGCTATTTTCTCTGCTTTAATTGGTTCAATACCCAATAAACGACCAAGTTCCTCGATTTTCATATTTTTATAAACTTTACTAGCCGATAGTAAATTATGTTCCATAATCGCTCGATTCAATATGGTTGAACCTATGTTTTTGGAAAATACTTGTACAATATGAGTTTATGGAATATTATTTGCTATTATTTACCATCGACTGTATTAGCCTTTTGATGTGGTTGTAACATTGCATCTAGTTGGGCCACTTCATTAGGACGAATTATTCGGTCTAAATACATTTTTTCAAGGATTGAAAATTCTGGCAAGTTTTGACACCTTTCGTCTTTAAACAATGTTGCCAACATTCGACTACGTTGTTGGCCTAATACAGATTAAACAAATTAAAATTACTTATTAGGGATATTCAAGTATATCAATATGATATCGCCAACTATATTTCGATATTGATATCTAATAAAAATATTGCAATACATTTTAAAAAACTTGCCATAAAAACAAAAATATTTTAATTTCTATCATGAGTTTTATTGTGGTTTCTAAAAAAAGAATGGGGAAACCATAAATTTCAATGTTGTTTTCATGAGTTAAATTATTTTTTAAGAATACCCATCATTGATACAGGGTTGTTACGCCACTCAAAAACCTAGAAATGTTAGGGTATGGAAAACGGAAAATTAGGAATGTTTCAATAATGTCTAGAAAATTATTTATATGTATAGGTAGTCTTTTAAAGTATACTTATACCTTGTAATTCATTCAGACTTTTATTTTTATTTAATATAATCTATAAAATATATGTATATATATTTAATTAGAATTTATATCTTTATAAACAAATGATAATTATTGAATTCACTTGTTTATACCCAAACAAATATCCATTAGAAAAAAAGCCCCCAAACATTCTTCGTTCCTCGGGTGAGATTTGAAGACTGTTAAATTTTAAAGGCACGATAAATTATTTCTTCAATGAAATGATATTGAGTAGAGCTTCAGTATATTCAAGACAATTTTACTTAAACATTATAAAGTTTGTAGTAACAAAAAAATGTATTTTTAACTCTACCAGTTTTATATTCCATTATCAACTAAAGAATATGATTAAAAAAATTCAGATGATAAAAAAAGTTGTTAGAAAAAAATTTCCAAATTTTTTTGTGCCAAAACCAATGGCAAATTTAAGAGTTAAATGATCCACAGTAAACACACGAGGGGTCTCATACATTGGTGCATATATCGGTTACAGACTTACTTGGCTTTCATAGAAGAAAAACATTAGAGTAGTTAATTTATTGAAATAAAGCTTAAATACATTTTAAACGCCTTAAGTTAAAAATGCAATAAAATTTAATGCATCATATTGTTCGAAATACTCGTTTAAGATAGTTGCACTAAACATATCATTAAAATTCATTTAAGTATATGTATTTAAATAACATTAAAATTTATAAATACAATTCTTGGATAAGTTGCAATGTATCATTTTTGCCTATTACGAAAAAATGATATCTTACAGTACCATCAAGAGGTGAATTATAATTCAAAAAGTTACTGGTCAAAACTTTTGGACAAAAATTTTCATAAGAAAAAGTGATAAAAAAAAAGAAATATTGTAAACATATAAACTTCTTTTCTTCGCTTAGAATCTAAAATATTTGTGATTTATAGGTGAATGATACGGAAAAATTGTTATAAAAATTCTAGAAAAGCCAGAGAATTTGAAAAATTTGACTGCATAACAACCCTGCGATATCAATGATACACATTTATTTTTTCATCTTGATTACTCGAAAAACAAAGAACAGCACTTCATTTAGAATTCTTATATCAAATTATCGATATATCGCTATAAAATCTTGCCAAAATTGAACAATATCAATAATCAAAAAAATATATAAGGCCCAATTATTTATTTAACCTAATCATTGTCTTACCAGCAGATGCTAATACTGTGCATATAAGAGCATTTTTTAAAGCATTCATACGTTCTTCCTGAGTTATAATTGATCTATATGATAATTCATTGTACCTTTGTGCAGCCTCAATAAATTTACGACGGTAATCCAAAACTCTGGCATAGCATACTTTATAACAAATTTGTAGCTTTTCATTTTTGGATTCAGTCTAAATTGGCAAAATAAAATAACAATTTTAATTTGTTCATAACAATGTAATTTAGTTATTAAGTTTACTTGTAATAATGAAGCCCGGTTGATATAAGATTCTGCTAGCATGGGATCATCATCTTCCAAGTACAGACGTGCAATTTTCATATATGTTTCCAATTTATAATCGACAGTATATTTTCTAAAAGTTTTAATTTTTATAGTAATTAAATAAAATAAAATAAAAATGAAAATTACTTTTGTCCTGTTTCAAGTGGTATACCAACAAGTACAGAGGCTGCTTCCTTCCAGTTTTTTTCTCTTTCATAAATGGACGCTAAATGTTGACGAACATTAGCTACTTGTTCTTCAAAAGAAATTACCCTGGGTTGAATCTATAATAAAACAAATTCATAATTTAATTAACAATACTTATGGGCTGTAAGTAAAGTCTTACCTTTTCCAAAGTAAAATGAGCCAATAATTTTGACTGTGCATCAGGTAAATCAGGTAAAAGTTGTGTACTAACATCTGATAATATTTGACGAGATATCACCAAACTGACATTTTCATTGACAACTAATATAAATAATGTATTATTAATAAAATAAAATAATTGCGTCATTGTATAATAACTACTTACTGGTTTCGACAAACACTTTTAATGCTTCGATGACATTGTCACCAGTATCTGATAAGACGCTATTCAGCACACTTCTAAACCTGCAACAATTGATAAAATTATTGATTCTTAATCACATAAACAAAATTCCTTTTTATTAAGGGCTTATTTATTAATACTAGAATGTATATATAAGTATATATAATATATATTATAAAGTAGAGAATTAGGAGGTTATAATAATCTATTAACAGCAAATTATTTAAAAAATATTATTTTGGTATAAATTGTATGTAAAGGTGAAATTTGTTTACAATTGCATCAATTAATTTAATTATTCAGTGATATAACTTTGTTGACATTGTAGGCTACAGGTATTAACATGTAATACTAGTCTATGACCCACATGGCACAACAGTAAAATCGCATTGATACATATTCTACTCTTCTAATGAGAAAGACAGTAAAAGCAAAATTTTGAAAAATGAAATTTAATATTCCTATTAAATAGCAAATTGCACATCTTTTTTATAAAGGTAAGACACAGTAAAAACCATTGTAAATGTAATTTTAAATTCAAGTACCTACCAATTAATTTTAAAATATTGTCTGTAACTAAGAAAAAATGTAGTATAATATCCCAATGTTAATAAAGCAATATATACCATGGAAAAACTGTATATTTTCTTAGCTATTTTATATCTCTTCTAACATTCTACATACATATTTACTTAGTATCATAATTAAAAAATGACCGGACATACTTCACACTATACGGGTTTCTTTACTCTATTTACTCCACGGGTGGGACTTGGGAGGTGTGTTAAACATTAAAGTAATAATATATCATTTCTTCAATAAAACAATTTTGAGCAGAGCTTTTTAATGAAAAATAAAAGGTGTAGAAAATAAAAAAAAAGTTTTAAAGATGTTTTTGTCAAACTTGAACTTTGGAAAAGCTGTTGAGAATTTCAAAAAATTACCTCTTTAAAGTACCATTTTCAGCAAAATTCTAATTCAAAAATTGCTGGCCAAAACTTCTGGACAAGTATTTCTAAACAAAACACATACCAAAAAAATAAATAAAATTAAAAACACTAGCTTTTTCACTCCACTCAGATTCTAAAATTTTAAATGACTTGCAGTATGTGCATAAAAATGATTTCAACATCTTTGTGTTTATAAATTACAGTTAACAATATTATTTCTATTATGAAAATATAATTGAATGTTAATTTGTCTAAATATTCAATTATTTCTAAATAGAAAAATTATATTAATTGAAATTTTAATTTCTGAGTGAAGCGTTGCTCATGATTTTACAATGATATTTATTTTATTTTTATTTTTCTTCCTAGAAACACTTTATATGTATTAATTAGTCCAAAAATTCCGATCATTAACTCTACAGACCCCAAATCACACCTAGATGGCACTTAAGAGAGGTTATTTTTAAATTTCTCAGTAATGTTTCCAAAAACGAGGAGAATTTGTCGAAAAATTGACAAAAAATGTAAATACCAGAATTAATGAGAATTATGAAATGTGAATAGGTAGGTAATTGTTAATGTCATTAAAAAAATTATCTCTCAAAAAAATATATAGTTTACCTACCTATATTAAAAATAATAATTCATAAATAAATATTCAATTTTGATTTTATCTAAGTTTGTAATAAGAAACAAAATTAGATTAATATGTATTATCGAGATACTACGTTGCTAAATTTTAACTATTTAGTTGTATAATACCCCTTGTAATACTAGATATACCTACAAAAGTAAAACACAATATCTTCAAAATCAATAAAACAGTAAAAATAATCAAATAAATTGGGAAAAACACATTTTATGCCTATTTCTCATAAAATGTGAATATTTCAAGGTGAAAAATGAAGAATTTAAAAACTCAATTTCACAGCATATTCAAAATTGCAATACATTTAATAATATATCAGTACATTTATGGTTAACTCATAGAATATTTACGCAGTATAGTAAAATAAGTAATGTGTACAGCGTTTTACAAGTAGTCTAACATAGCAATAAAATTAATAAAATAACATTTACAAGAGAACAATATTTTTCAACAAGAAACCTATATACCTTTTGTCTCACTTACCAAAATGTACAGTCACATCGATAATAATACTTAAAAGCACATAATGCACACCGAATCTAAATTTTCATGTATTTTTGCAAGCAATTAGTTCTAGCGTGGTGGTCATACTTAAGTCTTGCATTATGAATTGGGAAAAGAACCTAAGGAAAACTCTAATGGCACCAGTCACACAAAAAAAAAAAACACAAAGGAAATGACAATCACCAGCAACAACCTATGGTACAAGCATATGACCAAGAATCATCATGGGAAAATAATTGAGTTGTTACACTTGATCAAAGAAGGAAAAATTGGTCAAATGTGTATGAGTCTATACTTGATTGCATTGAAAAATAATATCAAATTATAAAAACCAATAAACCTCACTTGTCCACTTGATCTTTGTGTGATGCCTGTGCGTTAGCCAAGTGGCTAAGATGTTGACGTATTTGAGCAATGGTTAGCGACATTTTCTACGATGCGTAGCACTACAGTCCAACGTTCAAGAACCTAGAACATTAGATGATGATGATTGCAACGATATCCGGTAAATTTTCCAACCCGCGCTATATTTCGATCGATCCGTTAATAAGAATACCTATTGCCTTGCAAACAACATTTTCAATTCATAGCCATCCAAACTTCGGCTGCGGAATTCAGAATTGAGCCAGAAAAAAAACGTATTTTAATCATAGACATATAATAATAATATAATGGCCGCGCGTAGAGAAAGATACGTGAAGCAAAGATATGTGTGAGAGAGACAGAGCTAGTATGATTTTTCCAAAGACAGTATAAGTAAAGTAGTCTTTGGAATATTACTGATAGTTTAGTATAGAAATACGTTGTATCTTGCCAACTGAGAAAATTGGCGGCAGCTCAGCTGGATTCAGCTGATAAGAGTTCTCTTATCCACTATTACTATAGTATAGATATTTTACTTATTTTACTTTGTAGTTTGTTTTGTATAAGTAGATTCTAATACCCAGGGCATAAACATAGGATTTTGAGTAACGCTAACGCATAACCCCTTTGAGCTGTTAGGTTTAGTAATGATTGTATCGAAACTTTACCAACTTCGTATATGGTGACCGTGCTTCAATTATAAGACTGAGTCGACTATCTAGTTGTTTTATATATCTGTGGTTTTACCTAAAATTAAACATGCATAAGAAAAATTAGTTAATCGGATCTTTATAAAACTTAGTAGGTACATAAGCGGTTACTATCATAATATGTGTGGCAGTAACTGGTGATAACTTGATACCAAGCTGTTGTAATCTAAATCACAGATATAATTTTAAGATAATGTTAATTAATATTGTGTGAAATTTAAATAATTTTTGCTAAATTAATCATAAAATATATTTAAACTTCTATCCAACAAGTTCAAGGTAGAAGGATCATGCTTTGACTATTTAAAAAAATTGTATCATAATGGTGAGTGGTTTGAAATATTAATAATATGTTAACATTCATGTGATATTGTTATTCTTGTATAGCTAATGAATGCATGTGATCCAGTTTTCAATACTAGTATACAATTAGATGGCAGTTGTATATCCCGTGATGACTATTCCGTAGAAAACCTCATATCACCTGATGCAGGAATACGAAAAAGAGGGTTTCTGTGTGAAACTTTTATCCGGCCTCCTATTAGTTTGACAATCAGTTTTAGATATGCTTTTGACATTAAATATGTTGTAATTGGAACAAGAGTGGGTGGTCAAAAATCCTCAGGATTTCAAATATCAGCTGGACGCAATGACAATATTAAAAAAATCTGTTCTATGATTACTGAAAAAGAGTCTATAGTATTTCATGACAATGACACTGATTTATCCTCTTATGGGAATGATTATGATAAATGTTGTTTTCACATATCAGCAAGTAGAAATATCAGATCAGTTGAAAAGCTTTCCATACGTATTTTCAAAACAGCCAATTCTATACCAGGGATTGGCAAATTGGAAATTTGGGGACAGATTTCATTTAGTGTACCTGAAGCAGTCCGACTTGCAATCAATCACAACTGGGAAGAAAGTAAAAAACCAAAGGAGAAACGAACAAAAGCAGAAATAACTAATTCACAGCTAATAACAGCAAATAATTCTGATGTTTTTAAAATGTGTGATGACTTTTTAGACTCAATTACTTGTGAAGTAATGACTAATCCTATGGTTTTACCTTGTGGAAAGTATATTGATAGTTCAACAGTAGAAAAGTGCATTGAACATGATATCATGTATGGCCGTACTCCTTGTGATCCTTACACTGGAATACCGTTTACAGATACATTAAAACCAATGTCTGTACCTGAATTAAAAGGACGAATTGATGCATATTTAATAAGACATGCAAACAATGAAAATGTGAAATGTACACCTCGTGCTGTGGGTAAATGTAGTTTTAGTTTTTATACAGAACGACATGGTAAAATAGCCAAAGTCCAATGTAGTATTTGTAATAAAAATAGCTATTTGTATTGTTTACCTTGTAAACATCTGCGATGTAGAAATTGCCTACAAACTGAAATAATTCAATGCAATGTTTGTCACAAAAACTTTAATCGAAGTCAAATAGAAAAATACTATAAAAATCATTAAAGTCTCAGTTTTTACTTTACTTTATTACATTATTGAGGCTATCTTATTACCACAACAAGGTAAATTATTTTCTCATAATAATGTAAGATATTAAATTATAAATCCAGATGAATATTCTTAACGACTGCTGAATAAAATATAAAAAAAACATTTTGATTTAATAAATGTTTTTTTATACATGCATAATCTTTTATCTGATGAAATGTCATAATGATGTGAAACTTATGTTACTTTAATGATCCAAAACGTTATAAAAGTGTTAAACAAACATAATATGCATAAAATCTAATATAGTATCACATTATATTTTAATAACACATTTTAATTAAGTTATTGTGTGTGATATTTTAAGTTTTACTGTACTGTACTTTATCAATGTCATAATATTAAGTATTACCTTGTATTCTATTAAATATTTCAAAATTAATTTTTATACATCTTTATTATTGTTAATTTAATTGATGATTATGATAATATAACTACAAGTATTATTTTAATGATAAAAATTCAACTACTTAGCATTTGTGAACTTTCTTAGTAACCAACAGTAGAACAAATCTTAGATTTATTCTACGATTAATAGTTTCTGAGTAGGACTATTGAATGTCTGAAAGTTTTAGTACTCGAAAAATTTATCTTCGACGTCCTATTAAAAACTCTATTTATTAACTTTATAATAATAAGTTGTTTTTAAAATTTTGCTTCTATTTTCTGACATTCTATTGCTCTCAATTGAAATTTTTTTTAAAGATATTACGAATCATTTCTGCAAAGATATTATAATGAGTTAAATGGTGATTATGAGCTAAATGTCACAGAAGAAAACTTTAAAGTGAATATCTTTTATGCCAACAGTTAATACAGTATTATCATAACTTATTTCACGATTTGAAGGTTATCGTGATGTTGTTAATTCATATGGATTTTTGACACCTACCACTCTTTTAAAAACTTAATATTAGCGATATAATAAAATCTTCATATGATTTTGTATTGAAGTATGAAAATGATATTATATCGGATTTCCCCGTCAACTTATTGCATTAAAATTAGTCATTATCAATAGCGAAATAAAGACTCTAAAAGATTTAGCACAATTTATCCTAAGTACTGGTTAGCATAGGCGCAACTAGGTGGGGGCTTAGGGGGGCTAAGCCCCCTAAAAACTACTCATAGCCCCCCTTGATTAGATGAATAGGCCTTCTGGAATCGTATTTTTTGTGAAACAAAAAAATTTAACAATTTTTTAAAACCTTATAATTTATTTAATTTTGATTAAATTAAAACTTTACTATATTTTCTACTGTGGCCTACGGGGCACAACGCATTAAACTCAGCGTGGCCCCATGAAAAAACACGCTGTGTACATAAAAATGTACTCAGTACATTTTTATACCTCAGCAGGTTATTACATTTCATATTTTAGATTCTGAACGAAGTGAAGAAGCTTATGATTTTACAATGATGTTTATTTATTTTTAGATTCTGAACGAAGTGAAGAAGCTTATGATTTTACAATGATGTTTATTTTTTTTTCTTTTTTTTTTTA
>JAIPRM010007538.1:0-17081 GCA_025469315.1 Stegophylla sp. TES_Ste_2020 | reverse complement strand
ACAAAAATGTAAAAATCTAATTTATTTTTTTTTTTTTTTTTTTTTTTTTTTTGGTAAAAATTAAAATAACTATTGTTATTTTAAAAAAAAAAAACGAAAATCAATTAAATTATGAAATATTTGTAGTCCTTGTTTTCGTGAGTCTTGAAAAAACACAGAATTTTTGTACGTTCATTATGTATCTACAAAAAAAATCACAATGGGCAAATACTCACGGAACACTCCGCGTAAAATATAAGGTATTGTAACTAAATTATCAGACGAATTATTACACGTATTTCAAAAATGCACTTTGGCCCGCCAAAATAATATATTATATTCTACATATAGTCTATTGTGCGGCAGACATCGATATTAAGACTTCTCGTGGACTTTTTTTTTCACAATATGATCGACGGATTTTTTATTTAATTTTTTTCGTTACCTGCGAGCAATATCATCACGACCGGGATGATGTACTGTACACACGCTTTCCACGAGTAGATGACGGACACGACGTGCTGGGCGTGCGCTTCGCCCTCGGTGCACAGACCGAACCGCACCGTCGAGTTGCACGCTTTCCGCAGCAACAAGTTGTTCTGGAAAAACGCCGACATGGACAGTGACGCGGTGTACAGCGTCGTGACGATCTCCAGCGAATAACAGTGATGTAGGCCCGACATGGCGAAGGCGCGACTTGTTGAACAGTGTCGGATATTCCGGCGGATTCGCGACGTTTCTGTACGCTCGTGAACGCGTAACGATAACCTTTAGTGTCCGTCGGCGACGAGGACAATAAAATATACGTATTATAGAAATCCAATTATTTCGTGGAAAATTTTATTATTATCGTTATTATTTTTATTGTGCATATAATTTTCATAATATTATATCGTCTTCGTCGTCGTCGATTGTACTCACTTACACTGCTATGACGACAAACTGCCAACACAACGTGAGTGGCGGTCAGTCAGTGGTACGGTGCGACAGAGTTAGTATGGGTACACAGTCCGAGTGAGACGACATACGATGACAAACGACAATATAATATAATAATAATAATAATAATAATCGAAGCTACAATATTATATAAATACGGTAAAATAATTTTAATGACGTTTTACGACTGGTCTTCAGATGTAAGACGGGCGTTCTGCTGAACGACATTCTTCCCTTCCTGGCAGGCAGGGTCAGCGTAAGAAGTAGATGGGATAAGCACATGACTATGACATCATTCAAATGGGGGTGGCGTTATTGATACTAGACATTTACCAAATCATTTATTCTTGTATTTGGATTTCGATTGGGCCAAGAAGATAGTAGTGGGTTTGAAATTTTAGATTCTGAGCGAAACGAAAAACTAGTGTTTTTACAATCATGTTTATTTGTATTTTTTTTCCTGTAAACCCTTTTTTTTTTTTATGGAAATACTTGTTCAAAAATCTCGAACAGCAACTTTTTGAAACCGGATTTGCCTCAAGATGGTGCTTTATGAAAGTCATTTTTCGAATTTCTCAATTTCTCAAATTTCTTTTGGGAAAAACTACTCAAAATTTGACAAAAAAGATACGAAAAGTACCTAACCTGTAGTGTATGTGACCGTTGTTTTCACAGTTATAGGGAAAAAAACGAAAACTGAGCAATTTTCCATATTTTTTGTTAAGTCACTGTAATTCTGTCAATTTTAGATATTTAAATTTGGTTGAAACACTAAAATTTATTAAAAAATATGGGGAAAAATAATATGTGCTCAAAATAGGGGGTTTCCTATTTCAAGAAATAAAAGTTACATTGCTCATGCGCGAGTCTAATGAACAGTAAAAAATTCAGAGACCATAAAAATGTTTATTACTAAGTATAACATCCAACTAAAAAAACAGAATTCTAATTGCGTTACTCTACACAAATATATTAAGTGTATCCTATTAGTGTTTACACACTGTATATCATTAACATGGCTGTGAATTTCATGCACTAAAAAAGTGTTAAATGTGCATGCATTTATGCACTAAAAACAGGAAAAACATGCATCATTACAAGAAAATTTATTTATTATTGGCTAGTTTTATATCCTACAGAACAGAAAAAAAAGTATTAGGGAAAAAAATTAGATAAATATATATTTTACGTTGGCTGTAAATACACATCCTTACATGCCCATGGGCCATTTTATGGGTGCATTAAATTCAGTACATACGGGATTTTACATTTCAGTATTCCACCAGTGATAAAATTATATGTAATAACACAAATAAGTAATAAGAAATATTCAGAAGTTCTTTAAGAACCCAAACATAATTGTTATACGGCTACGTTTCAAATGCATTGTTAAATTGTTAATACTACACATCACTAATACGAAATATAATATATAAAATAATTAAACACAAAGTATAATTTATTTTTAAATTCACAAATAGTAGCGAAAATCATAAAATAAGAAAATCATGACAACTTTTAGTTTAACCAAGCTCCATTCCGATTCGATTTTGCTTGTAAACACAGTACTGAATTTGTGGACGCTCTTTAAGAAAACAAAGCAAATTTTACTTCTATTATTATTTAAATAAAAATTTCATTGACGTTTTGGTTTTAAAAAACTGTTCTTAAGGATGATCTAAGGACAGACCTTAATGATAAATTGCATTCATTGCTAACGTGTTCAATACTTTACAATTTGCAAAGAATTAACTTTCCTGCAAACACCTATAACCTAAATAATACTATTTTTACACATATCCTGTTTAAAATACGATAATATATAATTTAAAATACTTTAAAATGCTAAAATACTTAAAATAGGTATTTCAATTACATCTTCAATGCTCAGACAATTAAAATCAATAAGTTATATTTGAATAAAAAGTAAATTCGATAAAAAATAATACCTCATTAAATTATTTAAAACAAAAAATGAATAACAATAATATAAATACTCTTCAAAAGTTACAAATATATACATAATATTCTGTTTATGGCAGCCTTGCAATATTAAAAACACCGCGTAATCGTTCATAACTAAAGAATCTGATCTTACGGATTTGTTGTTTCCTTTGTCCATAGATGTTTATGTTTGCAGTAAAGAATCCTGATAATAAAAATATACATTAAGTTTAAATATATAAATATATACTTAGTTAAGCTATTACTTACCTAAACACAATTAATAAAGGAACTGTTAAAATCACATTTAATATATACACAGCACCAGCTAAATACTCAAAGGTAAAATTATATGTTGCGCTGTACAACGAAATAATAATAAACGATAGTATTGTAGTGCACATTCCTTGTATAGAATTGATTCGACCTAATAAAAATGTTATTGAAATTCAAATTATACAAGCAATAAGTACTTAAAATATGAAAGAAAAAGTCATACCGAGTTCGTCCAGGTCCACTATTTTAGACGTTATTGAAGTACTTATAGTAAGTGCAGTTCCGTGGAAAAAATCAATCAAGGGAACTGTAACATAAAGTATAATATTCGTAAAAAATATTAAATTGTGTATAGGTACAGTAAAAAAAGTTCTAATTACTGATATACATCTGCCAAGGCTCGGTAGCAAAAACGTAACACATTGCAGATACAATGTCGAAAGAGCAAGCAATGACACCTATAACTGCATCATTTATTTTCAGTCGGTGACTCAGAACAGTAACAGAAAACAAAGTACCTAAATCAAATAAATATCATACACAACTACATAAATATTATATAAATGAAGACAGTATAATTTTAAAATACCAATTAAATATCCTGTAAATAGAAAACTTATTTAATTATGTATTTATGTAATGTAATATAACCGTAAAAGGCAGTATACAACAACTATAACTGGCAAAAACATTCGTCATAAACATATATTATGTATAAAATCAAATTTATAAACAAAATTACTATTTTACTCAACACAATATGGATCCCGTAAATGAAGTAGCTGATTTTATACAAAAAAAAGAAAAAAATTCTAAATTTTAGATATTATATATAAAGTGATTATTAAGGATGAGAAGGAATTAAACACTCTCAGAAAATTTAAGTCTCTTCACACATAACAAAAAAACAAGAGTGATTTACTACCATCTCAATTTAGTATACTTTTAGTCTATAGAGGAAAATATATCAACATTTATCGACATATTTGTAGAAACGAATAGATTTATTTCATTCAAATAAAATATAACGTATTTACTCTTTATCACTCCATTATAAGCAAAATAATTACCAGCAAATATCGTCAACATTTTGAATGCAGCAAAATAACTGTATTTTACTTCGTACCATTGAAATTTGTACCTCATAAAAAGGTAAGTGACAGCGAATTCACCTGCAAAAAAAAAAAGGAAAATCAAAACTTTTAAACGCTGTATAAATATCAAATAGGACATTTTATTAAATCCTTTTAAGAAATTGAAGATGACATTTAAAAAGCATGAATGGTAACCAAGAGT
This sequence comes from Stegophylla sp. TES_Ste_2020, assembly GCA_025469315.1. Taxonomy (NCBI): domain Eukaryota; kingdom Metazoa; phylum Arthropoda; class Insecta; order Hemiptera; family Aphididae; genus Stegophylla; species Stegophylla sp. TES_Ste_2020. Next base: position 12,647 of record JAIPRM010007538.1, on the reverse strand, counting down.
ATAATATTTGTGTAACGTTGACACATAATTATTTGTTTAAAGATTCTTCGATATATTAATCTTTGCTCTTGCCCATGTAATAAGGGACAAAGTTCAGGCAATTTGTAAACACGTCACGCGTCATCACCGTCCAGTGTATTTGTACTTGTTGTAAATGATTATTAATGTGAGGGCAGTTGGTTATGTTATTGTGTTCGGGACTATGCACAGCATGCCTTCATATATCAGCCGCAACGCCGGATAAAAAATTGAAAGCGTGATTTCACTCCTCATAGTTATCAAATATATCATATATATTGGAATGGGGAAGACTTACTCTATTATCAAGAGCGTGAAAATGAACGTTGGCATCCACGACCCATTTTTGATACCTATCGTACGTTTTAGTCACTGGTTATCAACAATGTACGATTTTTTATTATATGATTTATATGTATGATTTTTTTTAGGCGATCAGTTTATAAATAATAACAGTATAAACTTATAGTGTAGCAGTGGGTAGTTACTATAGGTAGTTTAAATTTTTTCATAAGCGGTCAGTTTGTACTATAGCAAGAAGTTAAAAATTTTCCATATGCTCTCAGTTTGTATTGTAACAGGCAGTTTAATTTTTTTTAGACGATCAGTTTATAAATTATAACAAGTAGTTCATATTTAACTTTACCACGTTTTCGCTCTACATGACTTTGTATATTATATTGTTAATCTTAAAATACTTAAAATATACACAAGGAATACATAACTTTAGAACAGATGAATATTTTGAACGATACTAAAAACGATTAGACGAACGAAACTAAAATCTCATGAAGACCATACAGTATAGATTTTACAGCAGACAGTTTTCTTGTATATTCTATAAATAATTAGGGTATAAGAAATGAAATTAAATTTTAAATACTATAGATTAAAATACGGAACACTCTGTTTATAACTACTAGCTACAAAGCGCTCAATTTTACTGAAAATATTTTACCAGCTTACATGATTATTTTACCAAAACAATAAATAAAATTAAGGGCTTCGATAAATAACCCATAGCTAATATAATATAATGCGTTACTGCATCGCCAGAAATTCCATAAGTGCCTCGTATTTTAATCTATAGTATTTGAAAAATTTTTTTATCTTATCATTTTTGTCATAAATATGTTGTAAATATAATATGAACAATGAATACTGTAGAATGTATCTACAGTTTTCATAATATGAATGAAACATTTAATGTCAGCCTAGACGGTTAGGTAAAGAATTAGACATTATTTTAACCGTACAAACTGACCACTTTTGGGCAATTTAAACAACAGACTGTACAAAGTGACCGTTTACCACTATAAGTGTATATATAAGTGTATCACGTGAAGAATGAAATTGATTAAATAAATACGAATATCATAAACTCGTAGACTTTTATGACTTTTTGTGCTCAGATATTATCAGTTAATAAGCGAAATAAGATTTATAAGCTGCATTTGTATTATTATGGTATATGATTAATACAATTATTACCTCCTATTCTTCCCACAAGTACGCCCTGTGTTATCAGTAACGCTACCAACGTAAAACTGAAACTCTTCTCGCCGCCTTTGAACACGTTCATGTAATTTTTAAAAAAAATTTTCGGCTTCAGCCACACGACCGACTTGTCGTACGGCGTAGAAGTGTCTTTGATCGCGAGCATACCGAAGCACAGAGCGATCAAGTTCAACACGATTGGCACCGCGAACGCGCCGTAAAACCCCAGGCCGACGTTCAGGAACCCGGCAAGTCCCGTGCCGATTAGCGTGCTAATCGTGAAAATTGCATTGATTATACCGTATTTCAGCGTTCGCATTTCGTTCGGGGAATTGTCCGATATGTACGATATCACGCCGACCCAGAACATGCTCCGGGCGCCGAAAAGCCCGGGCGTTATGGCTTCGAAGAGTGCGGCGATTTGTGGTGGCCAAGTCCAGAAATAGACGTTTAGAATGCACAGGACGTCGGTTAAAACTTGACCGAAAATCGGTATAAATATTAACGGCCTGCGTCGTCTTCCGTGGCTATCACTCCATGGACCTGAAAAGAATCAATTCATTACTCTGGATGGAAAAAGTTTAATAATTCATAACTGGCCTAAGCATAACCATGGCTTTCGATTCGACAATTACTTTTGCCAATGACCAGAAGAAACTTAGGGAAGAAACATATTATGTTAAAAAAAAAATTAAAAGTGCGGATGCAAGGGATGGACGATGTCCCCCCCACAAAAATTTTAAAATGCATACTAAAAATGCTTAATGCGTGTATCAACCTTTTGTGTATATGATCGATTTTCACCACCCCCCAAAATTGAAGTCTTGGATCTATCATTGAAAAAAACCATTATACTTCTTCCCATGGGTATTCTTCGCTTCACGGGTGAGATATTCTTGATTGGTGAGTTCAATTTTAAAGAAACGATAAGTCATATTTTCAACAAAACGATTGTGAACTGAGCTTCAGTGAGTACTTAATACACAACAATAAATAAAATTGTCAATTTTATAAAAAAAAAATTACAAAAAGTAATTTTTAACAAAAAATTGAACGTTACTATAATAAATACAAATATAGTTTCTACATAGATATAAATGGTACAAATAATCAACAATAATAATGGTTTTGGTTTTTAAATATATAAATGTATAATTTTTAATATAAACAATGATTCTTTTTTCTTGTCAATATAAGTCGGAATAGTAGGTATTTATTTTAGTTGAATAAATGTTTGAAACAATCTTCATAAAACTTGGAGAAAAAAAAAATGCAATGTGATAAATAAAATTATAAAAGAACATTTTTACCGTACACTTATAAATGTAACATTTATATATTTACATTAAAAAGTTACTTAAAAGTTATATATAACTAAGTTATGTAACTTTGACCCATGTAAATGCTTACTTCTCAACCCTAACGATGATATGTTTATGAACATTAGTGAATCCCAGTAATGGTAAATATATAAATAGACGATATAGGTAATATTCATAAAACGGTAAAAGAACACTGTTATTGCTCCATACGATCAGTTTAAATAATTATACCTAGGTTAAATAATGTTAACCAAATACTAAACTTCATGAACAATAACAAATTGTTAAAATAATTATTTCTTCTGAATACCTACGTACGTCTTTTCAAATGTATATAATTAAAATACTTATCAAACTATTGAACGCCATATACTTGAGTTCACTGGAAGGGCAAATATTCTCTTATTAGCCCCCTCGTAGACACGCCTATTCATTTGATCAATATTGAAATAACCATAGAACTTTGAAAAAATTTCTTATTTTTCGTAAATTTTTATTTTATAAAATATTAATGTCTGGATATTAAAAGCTGACAATTTAATACAAATATACTCACATGTAAAACCAACAGTACTGTAAAAATCGCGAAAATCCTAAATCAACTTTTTTATAACTGTTTAAAGTTAGAATTTTGATAGAATTCATTAGTTTTTCATAAAATTAACATAACACACTTCAACGCATATAAGAAATAATTGGTTCGACCAATCTTGTGCATCTTATTCGACCGCACTGTTTTCATTCCTAAATCTTCATTGTTATGAAATATGATTTTACTCAATTACTTAATAATTTGAGTGCCTAAACAGGTTTTCAAAAAAATTTATCTGCGTAATAGTGAATCTAGCCGCGAGAACACAAGTAAGGGTCCCATCGATAGTTTAAACTTTGGAGTAATATAAACTGATACTTGAGGTTTATTTTAAATAAAAAAAAAAATAACTTCGTATGTCTAGAAAATTAAAAATATAAAATTGTCTAAAATCTTCATTGATTTTCATAAGTGAATTCATCGTGAATTCATAAATTCACGTGAACATGATTAAATTTATGTAATATAAAATCTATAATAATTAATACTATATTATAATATATATAAATATACGTATTTATATATTTTGTATTATTCCAATTATAAAAATGTATAGTGAATATGAAGCATTACGTTGTACATTACTCTTATTTTACAACAGTATATTATATAATTCTTGTTTCATATCTTACATGACTTTATACAATGAATGCGCATTCTGAATTCTTAATAAGGCCTTCGAGTACTATTATAATAGGTTTAAGCATTAATTTATTATCTGAATAAAAACAATAAACAGTTAGGTTAGATAATAAATTAATAATAATAATAATAATCTTAGAAATTTTTGCAGTTATTTAGTAACTGCAGAAATTCTCAATGTAGTTTAAACTATTTTATTAACGGACGATAAGGCAGTATATTATTAACTAAACCTCGAAATTTTAACAAAACATGCACATTGCACTTACTATTGGCGCAAATTTAAATTTCTTTATGGCACACATAAGATTATGAAAAAATTAAACTTCTTTGAAGTCATATAAGAGCGTTTCACTTTTTTTTTTTTGTATATTTTAGATGTTTTACTCTATTGTACTTCGAGATCTAATTTTTCATAACATACTTCATCGATTACATTAGAAAAAAATCAAACTTTGAAACAAATTTTTTGCATACCTATATCAATCATATTGATCGCAAATTTATCGATAACAATCCTCGGCTTGCTGTGCAATGCAGAGACATTTCGGCTTGGTAATCGACTTACTGTGCAAGTTAAGTGCTTTATTAAGTGATTTATTTAAAAGAAATACATAGAGTGGGTATACAAGAATTATCTGATACATGATGATAATAACAAACGAGACGCAGTTTACATATCACGTGAAGGATGTTTACACATCCATGAAGAAATCTCGAGCACAGTTTACATGTAGTCTTTTTACAACTTATAAAATTTCGGCTGCAGTTTACATGTACCTTTTTAAACTTGATAAAAACTCGGGTGCAGTTTACAAGTGTGATTTTGTTTTTACCTGTACTCTGGGCGCAGTTTACAATCGCCCGCTAAAATGTTTTATGTGAACCGAGTGAACGGTTGGTTAGAAATATAGCTTGGCATATTTTGTTAATTATTATCGACTAACAAATTAAATTAAATATGAACCATTTCTCGTACAAATGAAACTTAAATTTTATTTCAATATTTACTACACTCTTTGCATTTAAGAAGATTAATGTCTTTAACACAGTTCACAATATGTATATAGTCATGTATTTGTACAGCAATAATTATGCAACAACACTAATTAAACATTTTTATTGATTTTTATTAAGTACAATGCCGTTGCTTCATTAGTTTTTCAAGTTTCAAATCAAAATATCAGTTAATTACTTATTATAACTTGTCAGGAATACCCACGTTGCCATTAATTAAAACTAGTGGCAAATGTAGAATTTATTTAGTGAGGAACCTAAACTTTTTCAAAATAATATTAAATACAATGTTATTAGTACATATATATATTATTAGTTTTAATAATCAAGAAATGTATATCCCCAACCTAATAACTAACACAATGGATTATATTCTTCATTAACTTTTAATAAGTACAAGTTTTAATGAACACGCAACGTATGTTTACCTGTTTATTAGTATAAATATCAGATTAAATGAGTATATACAATTAATACTGAAACAATCTGTATCCTTAAAAATGATTAAAGAGGGAGTTTTAATACCAAAATACTGTTTAGCTATTTATTAATCAGTCCCAAACTCCCAATGCATTTTCTGATTTTTACACTAATATATCAGTAAACATAATAATATAATAAAGCTAATCTAAATTTGAGAAAATTGCTCTTATATTCATTCTCAAGTACGATTTAATTCTTTTTAATGTATAGACCAGTGGTTTTCAACCTGTGCGTCACGGCTCCCAGGGGCGTCGTCGGTTAGTATCACGGGAGCCGCGTTCGCAGTAGAAACTAAAAATAAAATTGTAATAAATTAATGGTTATTGTTATCTTTCTTTTGAGGCCGTGTAATCCTCTGACCTTTACATGTTGTGCACGCACGTGTGTGCGAGACATATCGGCCAGCGATAACCGTGAATTAAGTTATTATTAGGCTATTAGGTAACTATACTTTGATTAATATTTACAAGTACTTAATGTTTTGGCCCTAATCTCTACCAGTTGAACAACACACACCGCTTTGTATTCAGTGTGTAGTATGCGCTACGTCTTCACATATCAGTCGATATTCATTAAGATTGTACTTTGTTCTGTGTTTTTTCTCTGTAATAATAATAAATATAACTATGGATAAGTTTTTGAATTCTAGTAAAAAACGTGGTTGTTCAGAAGTGCCTTTAAATATTGAAAAGAAGAAACAAAAATTGAGAAAATATGACGACAGTTATTTGAATTTTGGATTTACTAGCACTGTCGTTGAACACGTAGAACATCCCCAATGTGTCATTTGTTTGAAAGTAATGGCTGTAGAAAGTATGCTTCCAAATAAAATGAAACGCCATTTGGAGACAGTTCATGAAAATTTGGTGAACAAACCACGTGAGTATTTCGCATCAAAGTTAAAAGCAATGGCGCAACAAAAACATATTTTTACAAAACAAGCTACAATTCATTCTAAAGCACTACTTGCTTCCTATAAAGTAGCTTGACGAATAGCAAAAAGTAAAAAACCTCATACTATCGCAGAAAATCTAATTTTACCAGCTGCTATGGACATGGTGTCCATTATGATTGGGGATGCTGATGCTAAACAACTTCAAAATGTGCCACTATCGGATAACACTATAAGTCGTAGAATACAAGATATGGCTGAAGATATAAATGACCAACTAATTGAAAAACTTAAAGGAAATGACTTCGCTATTCAACTGGATGAAGCAACTGACAGCCATAATGACGCCCATCTGATTTGTTATGTTAGGTTCGTAGTTAATGACGTGTTTCATGAAGATTTACTTTTTTGTAAAACTATTCCTGGTGAAACAAAAACAGCAGATTTATTTAATATATTAGATTCTTTCATGATTGAAAACAACATTGTCTGGGATAGATGTTTTGGTGTTTGCACCGATGGAGCTCGCTCTATGGCAGGTTGTTATAATGGTTTACAGGCACTCATTAAAAAAAAAGCCCCTTACACTGTATAGACGCAGTGTATCATTCACAGAGAAGCTCTCGCTTCAAAAACTATTAGTCCAAGCGTTAATGAAGTCTTGCTGTCTGTTATTGAAATAGTTAACTTCATCAAAACTCGACCTATAAAGTCCAGATGTTTTGAAAAAATGTGTAAAGACATGGGAGCTGAGCATACCTCTCTTTTGTACTTTTGCAACTCCCGTTGGCTTTCACGAGGAAATGTGTTGACAAGAGTGTTTAAACTTCGAAAAGAACTTCATTGTTTTCTTCTTGAACAAAAAAAACATTTTGAAAAATTTGAAAATGAAGTATTTCTAATAAAGCTAGTACTTAAAATAAAGTACTTATGTGATATTTTTGAAAAACTCAATGTATTAAATGTTTCTCTACAAGGTAATGAGACCCACATTTTGCTATTAACTGAAAAAATTACTGCTTTTAAAAGGAAATTAGTCTTATGGAAGAATAAAATGGATGAAGGTGCTTTAAATGACTGTTTCCCCACATTGTATATGTTCCTTCATGAAAATAATTTAAACTTGATAGAATCTGTCAAATTATTATTCATGGAACACTTATCACAACTTATTGTTCTATACTATGACAAAGTTAAATTTTTTTAACTAATAAGATTTACGTCACAATTATTAAAAGGCGGTCTAGTTTATAAACCTCGGCACTTGACCAATAGAGAGTGGGTTAAACCCTTTGTGTTCAATCCACAAATAAAACCGTAATTCAAAGTCACGGACCAATTAAAAAGGAAAGTGAAGTAAAGTAAAGTGAAACAAAGATAAGTAAAGTTAAGTATAAACAAGAAAGCCAGGCATATTTCGCACCATTGGAATTCTTCGTTCCTCAAATCAGATAATATTGGTGGATGTGTTGAATTTTAAAGAAACGATAAATAATTTCTTCAATAAGACGATTCTGAACGAAGGAAGTTAATAATATAAATAAATTATAATATAATACACGTCATTTTTAACACACACACACACACACCAAAAGTATCCACTAGAAGAGCGAAGAATATCCGTGGTGCAAAATATGTCCGGCTTTCTTGTCTGTACTCTACTTTACTTTACCTTACTTTTTTTATATAATAAATGAAGAAAAGAAAAAAATAATTATTTTAATTAATAGTTCCCCCCCCCAAAAAAAAAAAAAATTAAAGAATTGAGAAATTCAAATAATGACCTCTGAAAAGTAACGACTAGAGGAAAATCCGGTATCAAAAATTTGCTGATCGAGACTTTTGGACAAATATTTCCATACGTAAAAGTGGTTACAGAAGAAGAAATAAACATCATTGTAAAAAAGTAAAGTGAAGTGAAGTAAAGGCAAGAAAGCCGGATATACTTCACACCACGGATATTCTTTGATCTTCGGATTAGATACTCTTGGTGGGTTTGTGGAATTTTAAAGAAACGATAAATCATTTCTTCAATAAGACAATTCTGAACGGAAGGAGTTAATTATATAAAGATCAATAATGGTCATTATTTTCAACACACTTACAAAGAGTATTTGACCCGAAGAGGTCATTCGATCAAGAAGATTCACTTTTTCACCGCATCTACCCGTATCCAAAATTTAAGCTTTTAATGCAACTGTGGCAAAAAACCAGTAACCGCTGCCGTATTTCACTTTTCCACTTGGCATGTATTACGTAATATTAATTTCCGTTGCATTACAATATTAATATGATAAATACGAAAATATGAATAATATAATAATATAAAATATGATAACTTTGTGATGACCGTAATCTTTAATATATTAGTGTATATTACTATTATTATTACTATCACGTCACGTGTTTTGTAATCTATAGACCGGTATTTTTTTTTTTTTTTTTTTTTTCACCTCTGGGGCGCGAACTGGGTCGCGTTTGCGCGCGCAACATCGTCGAGGTCGTGTACAACGAAATCGCTATAAATTATAATATGGACGCGGCAGTTGCATTGATCTACGCGGCTGAGGCCGATCGGCACAAAAACGTTCTTCCATTTCGGTGTGTTCGGACAACGACGATTACAATGATAAAAACAGCGACAACGGTTTATGAATAGAAATTAAATTTAAAAAAAGGATAAAACGGTTCGCGCACGACATCGTCGTAAAATTGAATGAAATCATTTTTACCTGCGAGCAATATCAACACGACGGGGATGATGTACTGTACGCACGCTTTCCACGAGTAGATGACGGACACGACGTGCTGGGCGTGCGCTTCGCCCTCGGTGCACAGACCGAACGGCACCGTCGAGTTGCACGCTTTCCGCAGCAACAAATTGTTCTGGAAAAACGCCGACATGGACAGCGACACGGAATACAGCATCGTGACGATCTCCAACGAATAATAGTGATGTTGGCCTGTCATGATTGGTGGGCGCCGGATATTTTAGTTAATTCGTCAGATCTCCGGAGTCTGTTGAAGCGTAAAAAAAAACGTTTAACGCGACGCGACGCGGATAATAATAATAATAATATTGTTATTATAAGAATAATTTAGATGTAAATTATATCACGGATAAATGATTAATATGATTATTATACATGCATTATGTCACGGATATTATTATTTAATTGTATTATATTATTATTACGTATATCATCGCCGTCGACGCGTCGGTTGTATTCTCGACACTACTACTATGAAAACCGGACGACCGACCGGTGCGCACGGTCGATCGTTAAGATTGCGACAGACACAGTGCTGCGCGGTAGGTAAGTAGGTAACACTCGAGTGAAACGACACACCACATAATTATAATAATAATTAACGCGACGGTATTGAAATTCGGTTTAGTAATAATTATTGTAATAAGCGGTAATAATGATGTTTTAATGTTACGAATGACATTATTGATGATATATATATGACATATTAATGATATACGACCGGTCTGCAGAGACGTGCATTTCGAGTTTTCCGCTGCGCTAAAATCCTTTTTCCGAGATGCGGTGATGGAACTTGGCATGTCATCGGCAGCGCGATATTCCTCTCCCCCAGTGGCATATTTACGTGAGTGGTCCAGGGATACTGGACTCTCCCACCCCCACTCCCAGACACAAAACGACAAAAACATTGCATGTAATATTATGTTCCTACACCATAAATAATAACTAGATATGCACTTGAATACTCGAAATATGCATTTTAAAATAATAACTTTCAGTATTACAATTCAATGTAGTAACAAACAGAACACCCCCAAATGTGAATATTACTGGCGGACACGTAATGGCTGCGTATAGATAGATGTATCGACTTAACGAAGTACGTAACTGTTATAAACAATCATATATGTTTATAACAGTAATATGTGGACTCCCTCTCAAAAAATAAATAAAATTTAAAACGCTGCCCCCTCCATTAAAAAAAATACACTAAAACGGACTCACGTTAACTCATTATTGTTATAATTAATTCTTTGTTTTCCGTACGATAATAATAATTATTATACGAACGACGTGACATCTTAGTGCACGTCCAAAGCGGTTCAACGACGCAATATCCCGGTGTGATAGGATATCCTTACTCCCGGATATTCTTACCGGAGGGGGTGTAAGATTATCCTAGTACAATCATACCCCCGGTAAAATTATCCTAGGATATTTTTAAATCTTTAACTAGGATATTACCGGGGGAGTAAGATTTTCCTAGAATAATCGTACCCCCGGTAACTTTTTCCTAGGATATTCTTATCTACTCCAGAGGGGTTAGAATATCCGGTAAAAATTTATCCCATAACATATTCCCGTTAACATAAACATCTCATGACAAAATACTCCGATACTACGAACAAAAATATTAATTCGAAAAAATTGCAATATATTGACTGAAGTTATTTATAAACTATTAACCTCGCGTGCCTCTGAATTCAAGTACATACTGAGGTGTGATGCATTACCCAGCACCACCACCGTGAATCATTTAAGCTTTACCGATCCGTTCTCCATACCACAACAGCGATGTAATCCCGCGAGGTTATTACTTATTAGACAAAATACATCACTACTAATGCACCCGAATTATATGGAATTACACAAATGAAAACGTTTCAAATGAAAACTATTCAATAAAATTATTGTATCTTCTAACGATATTTCCTTAACGTATGGTTAGGTTAGGTTAGTTGCTTGGGAGGCTCGAGCATCTGGTAGGGGAGGCACGACGTAAATATTATCAGAACATTTGATTACTTGATAAAAGTTATTTCATAAAATGTATTCTAGAAATCATACGGTACATATATCATCATATTTCATAAAGAAGAGATTCAAACAATCGGAATTTCATCTGATTCTTTACAATAAGAATAAAATTTTCTTTATAGTAACTTTGAGGATTTTTGATCGAAATAAGATATGATTATCCTGGAGTTAGCGACAAAGCTTTTTATCGTGCAAAGAATAATTTTCTGCACTTGCTGTATTAAAATAAAAATGTCGGTTCAAACTAGACGAGGAAAAAAAATGCGTGAGCGATAATTAGATATACACGTCACATCCTAATTTTGGGACTAAATTATAATAGGTACACGGAAAACATTATTTAATATTGCGTACCAATTATACAAAATTAAAATATAGGTAATAGTTACGATTGTTTCTTTGATCATACAAACATAAAAATAACAATATGCTGAGGAACTATTTTTGTAACGTTTTTAAGTAACTTATTTCGTGGGAGGCGTGAGCAAAAATGACCATTTTTAGGGAGGCTAGAATAAAAATAGTTTGGGAACCACTGCCTTATGGTATTGGAGGTGGATTAATTGGTATAATATTTCTATATGTGCATAATATGTTATTTTCACATTTACCGTTTTAATATAAAAGTTATTTTAGAAAAAACTGTTTTCATAAACTACAGTTAAAATCGCCCACTACCTTTAATAAGAAATAATTATTTTGTTTTTATTTTTTTCTTTCGTGGTAGATGGGGCACTAATAAATCTAGTCAAAATCATTCATTAAGTCACGCGGAGCCATACGGCGTTCTGAACCGTACCTTTAGTTTAGTCTATGTGTGGCGTGCAATATATGATTTTACTACGAACACCTCGTGTTTGCGAAGCCTTTCGTGATGATATAATAATAATACGACAATTACATAATTCTATTTATAAGCGAATTCATATGACAGAAGGCACGCGGCACGTTAAAATTAAATGCATTTAAGATAATATTACCTTGTCATAAGTTTTTTAAATAAAGTTTTGATTTCGATATTTTTTCGCCAGTCAAATGTAACATTATCATGCAAACAATTTGATATTAAATGTATTATTACAGTCTCATGACTTAAGACTGTGTATTTAATTCAATAAAATACCTTAAAAAACGTATGCAAAATTTCAAAAAAAATGCTCTTAAAATGCCAAAAAACGTAGTATGAAATTCAATATAAATTGTTTTCAAATTTACCGAAAATCAAAATTTTAAGAATTTAATAAATTGTCAACGGTGACGACGGAAAGGAGGTTAAGAACTTTCGAAAACAGGATATGGCGAAAAATATGTGGCCCTGTGTTTGACGCGAATGTGGGATGTTGGCGAAGAAGATTCAATAGAGAACTGCAGGAAAT
>JAIPRM010007537.1:0-17082 GCA_025469315.1 Stegophylla sp. TES_Ste_2020 | reverse complement strand
TCGTTCAGAATCGTTTTACTGAAGAAATGATTTATCGTTTCTTTAAAATTTAATACGCCTGTCAAGAGAATACCACCCGTCGTGCGAAGTACACCCATCGTGCGAAGTATGTCCGGCTTTTTTAAGTGTGGATCGATCAGTGGTAGCAAAATTTGTCCGAATTCTCGTGTCAAAAATATTAAATCATTTTTCTATTAATATTTTCTTGAAATTATGTGAAATATATTTCAGGTAGACACTTCGTTCAGAATCCAAAAATTCAGTGATTATACAAGTCGTGATTATACTTTCTATTATAAACAAATTTACGAAGATGTTTACTGTTTAATGATTTTTTAATCTCTAAAATAAACCTTTTATTAATTTTGTTTTATATTTCTTTAAACACTCTTTTTCTTTTTTGTATAATAATATGTATCTCGTAGTTATATACTTTTTTTTTTTTTACGAGTAAACACTCAATCAGTACAAACTAATGAGGGCCTTAACCGTCAGATGACTGACTGGCGTACTTTTTGTAATTAATTACACGTTAAAAAAAAAAAAAAAAAAAAAAGAGTAAGCGTTTTTAAATACTTTTATTTTGAGATTCTGAGCGGAGTGATAAAGCTTGTAGTTTTACAATGACATTTATGACTTTTCTTCTCCTCCTGCTCGTCGTGTAAACCAGAAGTTCCCAAACTTTTTATGATACGACCCATTTTGGGAATTTTTTCAATTTTTAATAATCAAATGTCCTTTTTTTTTTTTTTTCTTGTCGAATAACGATAATAAAAAAAGACACTGAATTAAATAGAAAATTAACATTTTTATAACTATGAACATCAGCTGTAATTATTATTAATTATTCATGAAATTATTATAAAAAAAAAAATAGTTTGAATAAAAAGTCGGACATACTTCGCACCGTGATGATTTTTCGCTCAAAAAAAAAAAAAAAAAATTCTTTTACAAAAATATTTTTTAAATATTCATAATATTTACATTTCCATAAAGTTTTAGTCGCATTTTTGTCGTCAAATTTTGGATAGATTTTATAAAATTTTGCAAAGGTATTGAGAATTTCGAATAATTTGACCACCCTAAAATGATGCCACTTAGAGGCAAATTCTGATCAAAAAAGTTGCAGGTCGAAACTTTTAGAAAATATTTCTATACGAAAAAGTGTTCAAAGAAAAAAAAAAATAAACACAATTTGAAAAAATTAGCTTTTATTCATTCCGGTCAGAATCTAAAACTTACAACGCGACCCACCAAAAGTTTAATCGCGACCCAAAGTTTGGGAACCTCTGGTGTAAACACATTTTCTATTTGAAAAAACGCCACTTGAATCGGTGCGCATGTTTCGGGAAGCGAATTTCGTTGGCAAAGTACTTTAAAGAACTGGTAATGTTTCCGAAATTCTCAACAGTTTAATGAAAAAACAAAGTAAACCTCGATATTGCGTAAAACGGTAAACGAGAGTTTCATGATAATATCAATAATTTGAGGAACTCCTCCATAACGAATAGTTCTAGAAACATTAAATTTTCACCCGTTATCAAAATTTCTAAAAACGTTTATCCCTTTTTGGGAAAATTAAAAAAATTAATTTTAAAAATATCTCGTTTTTTTTTTTTTTTTGTAAGTTTTTTCTAATAAAATTCGACATTTGAAAATGTGTAATATAACCTTCCTAATAATATTTGTTTGTAACGACCCTAGAAAAAATTTAATTATTATATTGCATGAATTACATATTATTATAATATATTACAAATATAGACATTTTTAACGGTGCACAATGTCTAAATATAATATCTAAGAAGGTATTCGTTAAAATACTGTTGATGTTATGATAGTCATGACACACCGAGAAACCACTGAAATATTATAATAAACAATTTCACCGAGAAAATGATAAGGTAATATATATATATATTATGTTGACAGTTACAGTGCTGATTTATTTATTTTTTTTTTGAATCTTGTCCATCTATCAAAAATAAAAATATAAACATAAATAAACTCAACTTCTACAATTGGAGAAGTTTAAAAATTAAAATTTTCAAAAAAATAACTAGTTTTTATTAATTTTAATAACCAAAATTTAATTTTTTTATGTCAATCACGTGTGTCAATACTAAATAATATAATTCTACACTTAGGAGAGGGTTTAGTTTCGAGTTCAAGTATACTTAGTCTTCTTTTATTATACTGTTTATAATTATTTATTCTAAAAATTGATAACTAACATTCATACAATGAAAATAATGTATTGATTTGTTTAAAATCTGTTATCAATTTTTAGTAGTTGACGAAAAATAAAAGATAAACTATAGTACAATGTTTAATTTCTCTTCTGGTTAGTAGTTCACATAACTGTAGTTTCAGAGACATTCAGAATTTTTCCAAAAAAAAAAAAAAAAAAGGTATTTATTTATAACTTAATTACTTGTCATATAATAATATTAATTCGTATAATATAGGTAATTACTAATTTTAAATCTATAATATTAATATTAATTACTGCAACTTAATTGAGCAGAGCGGAGTCGTTTGTTGGAGTGTGCAAATGAATTCAATGAATGAAATGTGTGAATGTAGGTAATTATTTCATGTTACATAATATTTTTAATTTTCATAATTATTTTGTTACTTTATAACCGACTATCGCATAAATATTAAACTGGAGTTTATCTGTTTTGTAATATAATATAGCCTATAAACAAATGATTTATTGATAATAGATATTTAATAAACAGTACTTTGTACATTTTTTAATTTTACAATGTAATGAATTTTACAAAATTGTATGATTATTTTTTTCTTTAAACACTTTTTCCTGTTGTTTTCACCTTATCCTTAAATTTCATTTAATAGCTTTAAAGTACAGAAAATTAGCTTAAAAGAAATTATTTTTCAAAAATTCTCAACAGTTTAACAAAAAAAAAAACAAGAAAAAACTGCATCAAATTTGAGTCAAAATGCTACAATAAAAAACAATGTCAAAATACACCATAAATTAGATTCTTTTTTTAAACTGCAATTTTTACCCATTTAATTGTATGAAACTGGTGATTTTCACTTAAAATAACATAGTATATATTTTTTTTTCATGAAAACCATAACCGGTAGAAATATTTTTGGTTTGGAATTGATATAGATTTCATTTATATATTTTATTTTGTATCCCATAAAAATATGTGAAACGATACACTTACTTCTAACGTATTGAAACCATTAACAACTACTATTAATTATCCCAATGATCGATTGTAATAGTGCCATTGAATTATTTTATTATTTAATTTGTAAATTGTTTTGAAAAATTAACAATTATTATAATAATATCATAATTATTATATTCAAATTTTACTACTCCAAGCACACATTTATTTTTATTTTCATATTCAATGATAATTGTTATTCAAAAAAACTTTAATGTTTAAACTTAACCCAAAAGAGTTTGATATTTAGAAGTTTTCATGCTTCAGCAAATTAGTAAAAATGTCTCAAAAAACGCCTGCACACAACAAGAGTTGTCAGGTAGAGAGAGGGATTCACGAAGAAGTATTAATGGAAAAAGATGAAATGCGTGTCATCAAAAACAGTGTAATTTTTTTTAGGGAAACACTTATCAAAACTAGCCAAGGTAAACAATTAAACTGATGGAAAATATTTCTATCCATTCACTAATGTCAAAATCTAATTACCTACCGAAAATATTACAGTTGTCTACTTGTCTAGGTGTGGTATCTTTTTTGAAATTTTCAATTACAGTCGCAAAATATCAAACAATCATACATATATATATATATATATATATATATGTATAGATTTACAAATTTTTGTTCAATCTAAGTTGTAACTACATATAGAGAGTAATAATTCATTGCTGATTACAGTGAACCACGAAGCACCTCAGCCACACATTTATAATAATGGTAACGTATAAATTTAGCGTTTCATCTCGTTATAAAAGAAGAAACCTGTTTTATACACTCGAGACTAGACGAGACAAAATATCTAATAGGAACGCATGCTTTTCACATTTTCTGCTACGTATGTAAATAGATAGGCAACTAAAATCGATTATGTACAGGAAATTAATTTTTATTTATTTATTTATTTTTTTTTTTTTTTTTTGCTTTACTCGCTGAACTAACACAATTATTAACTACGAGTTAGTTCAATATTACATTGTAGTTATTCTATGAACGTTAAATATTAATCATTCGAAAAAAAAAAAAAAATTGTACTTTAAACTTTTAAAATGTGTTTTGAATACCTACACTGTACTCGTATAAATTTGATCGATTTTTTGTGTTATTTTACTTTATTAAAGATAGTCTATCTATAATATGTTAATTGTTATTTGTATTTAGTGTTCCAAATTAGCTTTACAATTTAGATCCACAGGTTATCAGTTAATGCTTTTGAAAAAATAGCCTAATCCAAATGTGACGCTTAAGATCGGGGTTGACTTTAAAAAAAAATACAAACTGTAATGAGCATGCGCACAAGAGTTTATTTCCATACAAGATTGTCCGGCTGAAATACTGAGTGTTTCCTGTTTCCGTGAACACGTGGTGTACTCGCTACCGAGAATCGAGTGATAAATTTTAAATTTACACATAAAAAATTTTCAATTCATATCCACTAATAACGAAACCGGTTTCATAGAGTCAACAAACTTTGAAGTCCTTGATAATTTTTGCCCAAGACGAACTGACGAAAACGGTCCAAGGTACAAGTCACGAGATAACCAAAAGAAAAATTATATTGCCTGAGGTTAGTTCGTTCATATACTATTGACTTAAGAGGTTTTGCTAGTCGCGTAGTATAATACATTTTACATAAAAAAAAATTTACAACGTCTCTGAAAATATAAAATCACATTCTTAAAACGATAACCGATATGTACATAGTAATTTTCAATCAATTACTATGTTACTGTAATTATAACTCATTACTATGTTATTTTTTCATACTGCTTTGTAACCGAATTTGAGTGAATCCAAAAATCAGACAAATACGTTTTTCAATTTACCAATAGAGACTTAAATTTCAATAGCAAAACAATAATCAAATAATTAGACAAAATTAAATTAAAATTGTGAAGTTATGATAGTAACGAATTGAAACAAAGTGTTTGAAGATGACCTCAAAAATTAATATAAATAAATTTTAATAATGCTTGATAGATTAAAAACGGTTTAATTATACCATTTTGTGTTTATAAGTTAACACATTTTATTTTTAAATTATTCTAATTAAAAATGTAAAACTATATTATATGATATCATACATGGGTTATGCATTAATTATATTATGTTAATGTACGATAAATAGAGACGCTTTATTATTTTATTATGATGTTTACATTGTTTTATTGTAATTATTAATTATTCATAGAATATTCATTAGGAGGTATAAGGGAATATAATATGAAGAAGCAATTTTTGTTTTTCGTAAATTTTGTATACAAACGTAATAATTTTTAGTTCGACATTTATGTTCAATGCGTGTATATCAGTGTATTATGTAAAATCAGTGTGCAATCACACAAACATGAATTAATATCGTTATATTCAGGTCAAATTTCGACCATTTGGTGATACTAGTACTTATTATTACAAACTATTATCATACGAATTTGATCGTTTACACACGAATAATTAATTAGACATGGGTTAGGTGAAACATATTGATAATTACAATTATTGTATATTAAATGAAGTTCATAATCGTTTTACAGAAGAAATGATTAATGGTTTCTTTAAAATCGAACGCGCCCCGCTGAGAGTATCCCACCCGAGGTTTGAAAAACACTCATTCAGATCCTTAGTAAAACATTTACACGATTATGTGTATGAAACATTTAAAATAAAATCACTTGTTTGCATTGTATAAAACAATTTTCATCTCTGGTTTAGGTACACAGGTATAATATTACTTACACAGTTTTCTTTTTTCTCTTTTTCAGTTGTATGTCGATATAATTTTTCTTTGGTAGGAATATTGGACTATCGAGGGAGTAAGTAGATTTTAAACATTACACATAGGTATGCGATATTTATTTGTATATAAATGAATTATTTTAATAAACGACACAGGCACTTCCCCTAAGTCCTAACAGAGAGAAACAAAATGATGAAACAATTATTGTTTTACTCGTTACAACTGTAAAACTACATATATATAAACTTAAAGATGATCTTCACACTTATACGTGTGCAAGAGTTAACCTCGTCTTTGGATCGATGCCATTACATTTAAAAAAACAGTCATAAACATTATTGAATCACGTGAATATAACGCCGAGGGACAGTCTTTAAACGTTTGACTGCGTACATTTATTTTTGTCAACAGTTGTTTATAAACGCATGCAAAACGTTTAGGCGATATTGATGATTTTTTTTTTTTTTTTTTTTATGATTTCCTTAAACATCGTATAAGGTATTTATTCGTTCTCATGGTCAGAGCGATGGTCGAGTTAAAACATTTAAAGCCAAATACAGATAGTCGCGAGTTCTGGTAGAATGCCAGTACTTTATCATTATAATATGACTACTGTCGTCGTAGTCAAATTCATCTTCGATAAAATAATTAGATGTTTCACGATAAAACTATATCGTGATTAGGTAATAAAATAATAATTGTAAGTAGTAATAAAATACTCGTCAAAGGTTAGGTTAGGTTAGTGTGACCATACGTCCTGTTTTATACAGGATTGTCCTTTATTTTGGCTCTGTGTCCTGATTTGTTCTGACGAACTTCTCTCGGGATGCTTTTTGTCCCGTAATTTCAAGTCTGTCCCATATTAATCCCGTTGTTTGACTTACTGCTGATTTAAAATTAATGCTGATAAAAAAATAATTTTAAAATTAAAATAATAAAATAAAATAAAATTTGGACCTAGGCCAAAAAGAAAAGGAAGAAGATAAAATAATTATTAGTTAAAAACCTAGTTAAGTTTATCTATGTAGGCGGAAGGCCAATTCAGGGTGGTTAGAGGCCCCCAAGTTTTTGTATACTTACGGTAGGGAAATTTGTAATACATTAAGTATTTTGTCTGAATAAACGATGCAACTGGGGAAGACGTAATGCGAAAAGCAGTACCTTCCCCTGTTGCGATTCCGAAAAAAAAAAAAATCTTGGTTGAGTCGATTGTGGAAAAAAATTATGTGATTTTCGAACGATAAACTATGTTTTGTAACGCCCTGTCACTTGCTTCTACAAACCGTAGAGTTGTATTCATTAGATTTTTTTTTTTTAATAAAAATTTAAAAACGCAAGAGAATTTGTATTTTTGTTGGCTCGATATAATTGGATCTGTTTTACTCGTTATATCACTGTGAAAAAAAAAACATACGTTATTTAAGTCCAACGTGTGAAATTAAACTTTAGACGATTATATTTTATGATATTATTAGATTATAAGCGAAGCAAAGAAACTAATATTTTTACAATCTTCTTCTATTAATGTTTATAAGAATATTTTTTTAAGAGTTTTTGCCGCCCTCACTTCTTTTTTCTCGGTGCCGGCTAATCTTTGCATTCTTGATCTCCCCCCCCCCAATTCTGTTAAGGTCCTATTCCACTACAATATTTTTCTCGGTCATTCTTGAGGTCTTTTCTTCATAGGTTTCCACTAACCTAACCTAACCTAACCATTAGACCCTTTGTCCCCTGATGAAACTTACTACTGATGTCGTTTTCTTTTCTTCCTGTGGTTCTTTGTTATACTTTCTCCTCCATATTCTTTTTCCATTATCATATTATACTACTGGTCCACATATTATTACCCTCCATAATATTCTTCTCAAAAGTTTCGAGTTTTCTTTCCGTTGTAGTGGTAGTCCATGCCTCACACCCATGCTTGCTTTAATTTTTTTTTGGAAAATATTTTTAACTTTAAAAACTTATTTAGAATGAAAATTGCTCTTTCTGCTTTTGCCATCCTTTTTCTTTGAACATTTTATTTTACCTTCTATTATTTTTTTTCTGTGATCACTTTTTCGTGTAGAAATACTTATTTTAAATTTTCAACCAGCAACTTTTTGAATCATAGTTCGGTTCTAGGTGGTAATTTTTCGAAATTCTTAATAAATTCCTAAAATTTGCGAAAAGCTAATAATAAATTAAATTCCAATTAAATTGGAAATGTGAAAGAAAAAATGTTGGACATTTTTCTAACATTTTTTTTTCTCATTTATTTTCTATATTATTAACTTCCTTCGCGTTCAGAATCGTTTTATTGAAGAAATTATTTATCGTTTCTTTAAAATTCAGTACACCCGTCAAGAGAATCCCACCCGACGAGCGAAGTACACAATTTTTTTTTAATAAAAAAATTATTTTTCAATGTGCCATTTTTAATTTCAGTTTTCGCCGCGAAACACTATCGTTTTGTTAACAATCACGGAAACGTGTTGAATAAAACGAGTAACGCAATTTGTAAAGAAAACGAGTACAAAAACCTATAAAAAAAATAAATAATTATATGATTATAGTGTTGGTAAAGAGGGACGACGAGGTATTTCCTCCCCCCCTCCTCCCCCACCCACCCCCCCCGTAAGTGTTTGGTTATTACGAAGTTAATTTGGAAAAATAATATGGAAACTAAATACGATATTATAATATTTGAATTTATGCTTACGATCTGCGCGACATACATGGTAAATAAATGTGTAAACGCGTTGTTTACATTAGGACGAAAAAAAAATAATAATAACGACAAGACGGGTTTATGTTCAGTAATAATAATTGAACCCTCAAAACAATTTTTACTATATACTTTCACGTCGGGACAATGTGTTAGTAGGTACATAATAATAATAATAATAATAATAATAATATTATTATACCGTAGTCGACGACGAGAAACCTATTAGGTTCTTCGAAAATTATAATATGTATTCTCAAAAACTCCGACGAGAGACCTTTATTAAAATATAATAATATATTATTATTTAATATTTGCTCTGGTTTTCTCTGCTCTCGAAAAGAATTCAAGTAAATTATTAGTGTTTATGGTTCATTCGATATTATTGAACACCTAACATGTCTGTTTTAGTTATCTGCAGTGGTTAACGTAATTTTAATTACTTTTTAATTATCAATGCTATTCAAACGTCCTAGTCCTGAGAATTATTCTATTAAAATCCTTCGTTATATTAAGTCAATTTATTTTCAATTTAGTTATTTGTTTTATTAATTTAGGGCCCGGAACTTGATGCGTTTGCATCTTTTTTTCTTTTGCTCTAATATGTTGCTTGTCTCTACAGAAATTTGATTCGTGAAACACTAAATCTAATGGTACAATTTTTAATTTGCATTTTTCGCATTTTTTTTTGGGGGGGAATTTTTCGATTCACAGTCATTTTATTATTATTTTTGGTGCATTTTTTTCATTTTTCTACTTTTTGTACATTTATTTGCACATATATTTAACTGAAACAAAATGTAAATATATTTTCTTAAACATAGTTTTCTTTTTTCGAGTGCATAAAATATAAAATATTAATGTAATTTTTACAGTAGTAGTACAAGAATTTCGACAAAAGAAGACAGTTTTATTAATATTTTTTTTTTAGTGTAAAATATACAATATATTTTTTAATGACTTTTTTATGTCATTTTTTAACATTTTAATGTAATTTTATGAATTTTTTTTTTAGTGCATTTTTTACATATTTTTAGGTCATCAAGTTCCGGGCCCTAGTTATTATATATCAATCAACTAAGCTATATTTTAAATTATTATTGCTATTATTATTATGGTTTTTTTTTAATGAGTTGGCAATTTTTCAATTTATATCAAATTGGTATTTGACTCGCTCTGAAAAAATTATTCACTTACAATGCACACACTCGAAACGTTTTAGTATTCAAGTAGTACTTTGTGAATACATTTCACGGAATTTTTATTTATTTATTTTTTACTCTAATCGTGCGCATTTAAAAATTATTTTTCAATTTTACAACACAAAAATGTGGTTTTGAACGTGGCACAACACTTTTGACAAAGCAATGCCAACGATACAGGTGAAAAATTATCACAGAGATATTCTATTCTGGCGTGTACTAACAAAATACTACCTCTTAGTCGTTCATGACTTACTCATGTGCAACTTATTGCTTCTTTGTTCACAAAAATAGCAAGGAGCTATGAAGTTCTCCGTGATTACAATAAATCCAAGAACATTTTTATGATACGAAAGCTCATCGACATATTATAATATGTAGGTTATACTCAAGGGTGCCCTTTTTTTTTTGATCAATTTTTATAATCATCGTGTAATAATTTAAACTATCAGAAAATCCGAAAATTAACATTTTGTAAATTCAAAATATTAAAAACATTTTTGTTTCCGAGTGACTTTATTTAACTCGTTTATAAACGTCATCACTAAGAACATTGATTTCATAGATTTATGGCATGTTATGTTAGGGCCAAATACAGTGTCAACCATGTATTATTTTTTTTTTTTGATAAAAAATGTATATGTTCAGAGAACGCATAAAATGGTTAGTGACATACATCATGATCAAATTTTTGAACGATTTAAGTTTTAAACAACGTTGTTTATTATAATTATATTATTAATTCGTTAAATTTTTTCTTATTTAAGACATAAAAGAAATTAAGTTAATTTTATAAATAATCTAAAACTATCAAATCAGTGGTAAGTAGCATTATAATAATATGTATATAAAAAACGCATTTATTAATTTGAATTACATAATAAACATTTTTTTAAATCAACACTGCTACCCGTACGATTGAGATTTACCTAACTATCTACAATTAATTAATAATTAATTTTCGCATGTTTTATATGAAAGAAAACATAATATATCAAACTACAATAATTATTAATCAAATACTTAGTGAAATCAAAGTATCAACGTGCCTTTAGTTATACACCAAACAGCAACTAAAGCCGAATAGCTAATGAAAAATCGTGCTGTGAATAACGGATTGAATATATTATTATGAAATCGTAATGTTCGAAAAACTATTCGATAAGTGTATTAATAAGAAACATCGGTATTTTCGTGTAGGAATTAATAAAATGTTATGTTCTCGAAAAATATTTCTTACGATACTCAATTACAAGTATTCTCCGGAACCGCTGTTAACATGACGTGTAATTCTTCGTAGGTACACACTGTAATTTATTTATTTATTTATTTTTAATTATACGGGCTGGGCCCTTTTTACATACAATATTATTTGAGATAACAAGCAAACAAAATTGTATAACGATAATTTATAATATGAAGGTAATACTTAATTAAATTAATTACAAATCGTTAAACGCAGGGTGTGCATTGGCAATCGACATATTAAGACGCCTTAACGGTTTATATTAGCCATATAGTTGGTGGTGGCACGCGGAACATAAAAAGGGACAGTGAAACGAGACGTCCGCGAAGGAACTTTAAAACAAATTAGAGAAAGTAGGACAGGGGGAATCGATATTGTTGTTTAATAACTGTGCAAGGGATTTCAATACGTCGACGTTCGGCAAAGGAAATTAAACCAAGTTTGGTAGCGACCGGCAATTAATAGTTGTGGGGTGAGCACAAGGGATTTTTATTACGAAACTAGCAAAGCGCAGGAATCTGCGATGATATGGAAATATTAATGTAAAACCTTTTGTAAATGATATATTTTAAAATGCGTTATGGAAAAACGAAAACATGGTTAGTCTTAATCGATCAGAACAATATCTATGTGGATGATTTTTATTCATATTTTATATTCACTGTTTCGGTGGCGCGCACAGGATTTTTTTTCGGAGAGTGTTATTAAAAAATTTGAATCGACCACTTTATATCATTATGAACTACATAGATTACAGATGACTATCTCTGTTGGATTGCTAAACCACTGTAACAACTAGTTGACCCTTAAAATAAAACGGTATATTAAATATAAAATAGAACAAATTTATTTACCACCTACTAAAAATTACACATTTTTTAGAGCCCAAAGTAAATCAAAATTTTAAAACGATATCATGCATCAAAATTAGAGGAAATCATTTGTTCTTTATGCTTTGAAAATGGTTTCTCTCATGATTACAGTAAAGCTAAAGTAAAATGAAGTTATACAGCGTCATAACGCTTCGTAAATCAAAAATATTCCTCAGTTTGACATAAAAACCTAACTCGGGAACTCTAAAAGTTTTAAAGAAAAATTAATTTTCGTACTTTTTTCAAATTAGGTACCATTTCATATGATTACCGCACAAAACGACTAACACAGTTGTTTTCAGAATCAAAATATAAATTATAATTTAGAATAAAAACAAAATTGAAATTGGACAGATGTGTGGTGAAAAGGATTTAAAACAAGATAACCACAGTGTCCAGGTAATTGAAATACTGATTTTTTAACATAATGTGTAAAGGCACATTAAATTATGAAAATATTCTGAAAACAGATTAGCAGCACGCACAAACGTTATTGATACAAAAATAATACACGTAATAAACGCAATACTATATAAAAAAAAATTCGGGAGGGGTTATAACCCCTTAACCCCTCCTCTGGGTGCGCCACTGATACGAACTTCTGGTTTGACCGTGCGGGTACACATTACATGCGTTGTTATGAAGTAAGCTATATTATATGTATTTTAATGTTTTGTTTCTGTAACACGATAATATTTCAGTGTATAATATTCGGGCGATGATATTACGAGGCGCGGAGTCAGCAGCCGAGTGCATTCCTATCGAACCCGCTGTGTGTTCGGAATCGAACGTCTTAAAAATAATTGCTCCAAAACTATTTTCTGGTGAGAGAAAACAAAACAAACTGTTGAATTCATGACGATTACTACACTACGCGGAACGACGATTTAGCCCGCGAGATAATTGTCTGTGAAAAATGCTATATATATATACCATCATCATTCCTTACTTTGTTTTTTTTTTTCATTTCCAGTAAAACAAAAAAAATTTTTGAACTTCGACAACGGCGTCATCTTCGAATTAAAAAAAAAAAAAAAAAAACAAAATTAAAATAAACGTGATCATAATGAGAGGAGCAACGGTACTGTGCAACAGGTAATCCTCTTTATATAATAATAATAGTCCAAAGTACATTTATTATTATTATTATTATTATTATATTCGCTTTATTCAAGTGTATAAAATGTATATATACGTCTTGTAAATCCGTTGATGATCGATAAATCACGGTGGCTCAATGAATCGCGCGATACTTTTAAACCAATAAAATAAACGAATATAATTATACAGTGTATAATATTATTATACCTACTCGTACAGTGTATACTGTGGTATCTAAATAATTGTACGACGTAGATACATATAGTGGGCATTAAATTGAAAACAAATAATAATATAATAAAAAATTAGGCGTAAAACCTTCGGACACATGGCCTAAATCGTGCGCTCGACCGATTAACACACAGTGGTTCCCAAAATCGACATTAGACAAGGACCACTTTTGTGAATTTTCCACCATCACCCCTTAATTTCACCATCCCTCCCTCCCTCCCTCACCACTTGTCATATTTCTTTATGACTTATAAAAAATATAATAAAATCAGCAATTACAGTAAATTTGTGGAACAATATTTTAGATAACTTAATTATTGATATTTAATCAATATGAATTGATGAGATATTAAAAATTTCAATAATTAACTGATTCTTCTAGTCAAATGTGACAAATTTGAATAAATTACATGTTAAACTAATTAGAACTCATTTGAAATATAGGAAAAACGTTTAAATTAATAGGTATTTAATTAATGTGGCCAATATTAACACACGCTTCTTTGAATAATAATTGTAGGATGATGCTTAATGCAAAATGCACATATCGTTACAACTCATAAGAGTTCAGACAATTTTTTTCATATATTTTGTTGTTATGGTTAATATTGGAAAAAAATCACATAAATATATAGATAAAAGACTACGAGGTGGTTTGGCGAATATTTCGATATCCCGCGTAGTCTTCTTACACCAAAACTTTTCTAAGTACACCCTAGTAGCAATGAATCCGGTGGATTGCTACCCTTCCGGAGTTAAATTAATTTTTCTCGAATTTCATAATTTTTGTAAAAAACATTTTTGATTTCACAAACGAAAGGATTTCGAATGAATTCCTCCTAAAGGATAATATGAAAGTGTTGTAATACAATAATGTCCTGAACACTTCACCCGTTAAATATATTTATTCTTCAATATTTAAATTTAAATATAATATGGTAAACATGAAAAACATTCTTTGGTACTGCGGACTACCCATTTGGGAACCACTGGTTTAACAGAATACAGTTTTGTTTCCTCCGCCGCCGTATTACCATGAATAATATTATTAAAATATTATACGTAACACGTCAACGACTCGAATATTAATTCGCGCGTTCGACGCATAGAGATGGTAATTTGTTACTATTTTGACTACCACAATCACGAATCACGTCGCGGCTGCAGGTGACGGGTTACGTGGCAGTGGCAGTGGCGGTGACGTTTTTGAGTGATTGACCACCCGAAGGGAGAGTTCGCTCTGCAAGCACTTTTTAGGGGTTGCATCATTTTTGTATGCTCAATTTCGTTTTTCGTTTTTCAAATGAATAATGGTAATTAATAATAATATATTATTACACAGAGGTATGAAGGATATGAAGACATAATATTATATATTATATCGTTTGGTATCAAAATAATTGTCTG
The DNA here is from genome assembly GCA_025469315.1 of Stegophylla sp. TES_Ste_2020. Taxonomy (NCBI): domain Eukaryota; kingdom Metazoa; phylum Arthropoda; class Insecta; order Hemiptera; family Aphididae; genus Stegophylla; species Stegophylla sp. TES_Ste_2020. Next base: position 2,373 of record JAIPRM010007537.1, on the reverse strand, counting down.
GTGCTTTAAACAAAATTATAAGTAAACTCAAAACCTAAAAAGTAAATTGATAAAAATTTTAAAGTGAAATTAAAAGTTACTTATTACATTTTATCTTTAAACCCGACTACTTAAAAACGAAATATGATATTTTGACTTAGTTTTATTATCGTTTTATCGTAACAAATGTAACGTTCCGAGACAAAGCTATTTTAACAAACTACACATTTTCTGTGAAGGTGGTTAAGATTGACATAAACGAAATAAACTTTAACTTAACTCGGTTATTATTTTATCGATTAGAAATACTCATTCAAAAGTTTCGACCGGCAACTTTTTGAATAAGAATTCGGTTCTAGATTTTTAAAATCCAATGAACAAACCAAGAGTATTCCACCCGAGGATCGAAGGATCACACAAAATGGTGTGAAGTATACCGGACCTTTTATAGACTAAAATTCTATGAAACATTGGAAAATCAACACACGGGAGCTAACATTTTGAATATATGAGGCTCTCTTTGCTACTGGTTCGTCCTAAGTCCCCGATCAACAATAACAATGTGAACTTTTTTTTAGTAATTTGTTATGGAGACGTTATTCGTTAACATCAAAAACAAATTTGGTCCTAATGATTCAAGATGGGATTTCAATACATTTATATTAATGCATTTAACATTTTAAAGAAACGATAAATTATTTCTTCGATAAAACGATTTTGTATGGGGGAAGTTAATAACATAAAAAATAAATAAGAAAAAAAAAATGTTAGAAAAGTGTCCAAAATTTTCTTGCGCCAAAATCTCTTTCATATTATTTTCTATCTATGTTTGAATTTTCATATAGTTGGAATCTAAAAATTATGGTTTCCTCCGAGTCGTTTTTGTCAAATTTTGGGTAAAAAAAAAAAATGAAGAATTAAGAAATTCAAAAAATGACCTCTCTAAAGTACAATCTAGTGACAAATCCTATTTCAAAAAGTTGCTGATCGAAACTCTTTTGGACAAGTATTTCCATACAAAAAGTTGTAGACAGAAAAAAAAAAATAAAAAAATGAAAATCATTGTAAAAACACTTCGTTTAGAATCTAAAATTCGTTATTAAACATAAATTCGATACCATACCGTCGTCGTCGTCGTCGTCGTCGTGAACGCGACGCGTCCACGTGACATGGGCTCAGGGAAATGTGTGTGTGTGTGTGTGTGTGTGTGTGTGTGTGTGTGTGTGTGTGTGTGTGTGTGTGTGTGTGTGTGTGTGTGTGTGTGTGTGTGTGTGTGTGTGTGTGAATTGGATGGGAGAAAAAGTCTTTTGGACCGTTGAACGAAATGCGTGGAAAAAAAAAAAAAAAGAAAAGAAAAAAATGAATCGCGTTTAGCGAAAAAGGAAAACAAATATGAATCATAAAACGATATCTAGAACCCGCGTGTGTATGCATGTATATTATTATGATATACGACGCGGTCATCGTCGAAACTCGCTGCCAGTGCGCATCTCTGCACATCATCATCATCATCATCATCATCATCATCATCATCATATTTCACGTTAAATTAATAATAAACAATATTAATAATAACGCGTTGTGTGAGCGTGCAGTATCGACCGGCCGCAGTCACTTTCGACTTTCCAGTTCACGTAGACAAATAATAATAATACCTACCAGCAGTTGTTGTTGATAAATAACACAACAATAATGAAAAGATGAAAGAAAGAAAAAAAAAAAAAGAAGTATATATAGCGAGACCAGACGGTATTTCGGGGACTGACTAGGCACGTTTGGTCCGGTCACTTTTGACTTGTAATTATATCGGTGAAAAGCATATGTAGAAAAACTGCGGATTCGGCCGGTGTGAACTAGTTAAGCAAATGACCATTTAACTTATATTTTTGTTTTTTTTTATTCCCTCCGTTTTTTTCCTTCTTCTCTCTTCTCTTTCCCCCTCGTTTGTTTGCCCACTCCACCGCCATGTCGCGTTCTTCTTCTTTTTCCACTTCTTCCACTTCCACATTCGGTTCATTGTCGAATTCGTTTTGGTATTTTTTTTTCCTCTCGGTTTTCCTCTCGCTTCTTTTCTCTCTCTCTCTCTCTCTCTCTCTCTGTCCGTCTATTCGGCCCCCCCTCCACACCGCGGACGAAATGACCGCGTAGACGGGCCGCCGTCGTTGGGTTAGGTTAGGTTATAGGCCTGACGGCGGCGGCCGGGGGGGATGAGGACGCTGTGGTGGCCGTGCACCGTCGATTTTCCCGTCGTCGTCGCAACAGTCGCAGCATCGACCACCACCTGTAAGTATCGACGGCCACGGGGACGCACGCGCGAAAAAACCCGTAGTGTATACGATTTTCGCCGCATATATAAAAATTATATCGCGCCGCATAATATAGTGTGACCGAGAA
>JAIPRM010007536.1:0-14306 GCA_025469315.1 Stegophylla sp. TES_Ste_2020 | reverse complement strand
TAGAAAAATGTCCAAATTTTTTTCTTGCGCTAAAATCTTTCTTATATGATTTTCTATCTATGTTTAAATTTTCATATAGTTCGGATCAAAAAATTATGGTTTCCGAGTCGTTTTTGTCAAATGTTGTATAGTTTTTTCCAAAAAAGTAATTAAAGAATTGAGAAATTCAAAAAATGACCTCTTTAAAGTACAATCTAGAGGCAAATCCGGTTTCAAAAAGTTACTGATCGAGATTTTTGGATAAGTATTTCCATACGAAAAGTTGTACACAGAAAAAAAAATAAACATCATTGTAAAAACACTAGCTTTTTCACTTCGTTCAGAATCTAAAATAATGGTATTTAAGTAAAAATTCCTTAAAAATTGTTGATTAAATTTAATGCTTCTTTGAGGGACTAAGATACAAAATAGAACAAATAAATTTTGTAAATAATTTAGCTTTTATTAATTTTATCCTTGATAATTACATTGTACTATTACATTTTTGAAAAATTATTAATCAAACTCAATGGTTGCTTGTGAGACTCAATAATTTATGATGTTTTCCACGATAGGGCTCTCATTTACCAGTGATTACAATAAACTGTATAAATTATATATTTTAATGGTTAATATACAATTTTAAAACTATTTTACGACAGTGTATACGACTATGCTATTGCACATTTGTGTGTTTAATTAGTTTGATTATTTTGATCAGTGTAAATAAAAAGATTAACTTCAATATAATAAAATAATATGAGTACATGACCTTTTATATCACTTAAAAACTAAAATATAATCTAATGAGCAAAATATGAAAAATATGCATATATATATATGCAAAATTAAATTTAAGATTTAGATTCTATATATTATGAACAATATTTACATTTGACTCTGCTATTTTAATAATCTTTATAAAAAAAAAAATAATATGCTAGAATAATAATGCTACAAGTCTCTAAGCCTAGTAATAAGTACAAAAAAAGGTGTATACCCATAGGCGTGGCCATGGGGTGTGCAAAAAACAATTTTAATTTTGTATGCGAGTACCTTTATAACAAATATACAATATAAAAATAATTATTATTTTTGGGTAAAGAAACGTATCTGGAATCTAACGGTAAAATTAGTTTTTACTAAATTTAGAGTTAATGTTAAATAAGATTTGAGGATTGAAAAGATATTTTTATCTTACACAAAATATCTATAGTATCATACAACTATTTAAACAAATAAAAAAAAAGATCTATAAACAATTTTTGAGATTTTTTCGAGGCTATTAAACTTATTACTTAATAAACTTATATTAAATTTTTAGTTTATGTTATCAAGAATGCAAAATTGTATAAGGAAAAAACTTGCAAAATATGAGTCATTTTCAAAGTTCATATTTATCCTAAGAGGGTCATATTATTTTCAGTATGTATTACATTGTTATTATTGGTGATATTAGGAGAAAATGTCAAGTTTCTAGTACTATTCGTTTTGGAGTTATAACGAAATTACAAAAATCTAATTTAAGGCAAATTTTACTACTTTTACTTAAATCTGAAATAGTTTTTCCTTGTTTTTTAAAATATTGAGAATTTAGAAACAATTATCTCTTTATAATACTATTTAAAACCTAGTTCAGATATATTAGGTTACCGGGCAAATATATTCGATTAGTTTTACTAATAAATACTAATTTTATTGCTTAAAATTAAATAACATTGTAAAAAAACTATTTATTTCGCTTCAATCAGAATATGAAACATATTTTTTTTGTTAATAACTTATTTTATACGCAGTTAAGGTCTAGGGAAAAAAATTTTGGGGATGGGTGTACAAATATTGTACTTGCACCGCCTGCCAAAAATGTCTGGCTACGCCTTTGTGTATACCTATTTAAGTAAAGGTATCCATTATCATTATACACGTTACAAGTAAATCAATGAGCAAAAATTGTGTCGAATAAACATAATGTGTTAAAATTCATCAAAATTTATCAATCAATACTTTTTATAAAAAAAAAAAAAAATATTTATGTCATACTATAGGTAATAATAACATAATGTAAAACACGAAGACATTTAAAAGACTAAATTAATCTACAGACGGAAACAATGACGCACATTCTCGTTCAATAACATTCATTTCTTCAATGAGTTCTGACAAACCGTCAGGCATTCTTCCTTCGTCGATTTCCGCACACCACATGACGTACTGTGAGAGAAAGAAAGAGAAAAAAAAACGAATAAAACAAAAAAAGAACTAAGTAAGTTACAGTGGCAGCGCGAAGGGTATTTGTTTGAATCACGTGATTCAGGGCTTGCGCTAAGGAAATTTTAGAACGGCCCAGTATTTGTGCGTGCAGGTTAGAAAAAGCAGGACATACCTCGCATGATGGGTGGATTTCTCTTGACGGGTGTATTGAATTTTAAAGAAACGATAAATCATTTCTTCAATAGAATGATTCTGATCTAGGGAAGTTAATACGTAATATAAAAAAAAAATTAGAAAAAAAAAATGTTAGAAAAATGTCCAAATTTTTTTCTTGCGCTAAAATCTTTCTTATATGATTTTCTATCTATGTTTAAATTTTCATATAGTTCGGATCAAAAAATTATGGTTTCCGAGTCGTTTTTGTCAAATGTTGTGTAGTTTTTTCCAAAAAAGTAATTGAAGAATTGAGAAATTCAAAAAATGATCTCTCTAAAGTACAATCTAGAGGAAAATCCGGTTTCAAAAAGTTACTGATCGAGAGTTTTGGACAAGTATTTCCTTACGAAAAGTTCTACAAAAAAAAAAAAAAATATCATTGTAAAAACACTAGCTTCTTCACTTCGTTCAGAATCTAAAATAGTTGCACATAGCACTTAACAACTGCAATTTATAGAACTATAAATCAATTACTTACAATAAATAACAATTTTATACTATACTTTATTCTTTATCTTTTATCAATGTAACATTGGCAATAGATTAAAAAAACTTTTATATTCTGAGCGAAGCAAAGAAGCTAATGATTTTAAAATAATTATAATTTTTTTTTCTTTCCATAAACACTTTTTCGTATAGAAATACTTCGCTAAAATTTTCATATAATAACTTTTAATAAAGGAAGCCACAAGGTACTTTAAAGTTTAAAGAGATAACTTTTCAAAATTCTCAATACTTTCTTTAAGCGTGAAGAAAAACTAAAAAAAAAAAAAATGAATTATAACCAAAATTTTATTTAATTTTTTTTAACATAACATCAAAAATAATGGAGCTAGAGATTTGAAACTTTCACGAGCAACTTAAAATAGCCACGCGCATACTTCATAAAAATTTTAAAATCATTTGACAAATTTTGAGCCGAGAATAGAACTTTGAATGTACTAAAAATTTCCCGGTTTTTAAGAGTTTTTATTTTATAAAATTTCGAATTTTTAATATTAACTCCTGAAATTTTAACATAATCTCACTCACATAATCAGTCTAGTTAATCTGGAAAAATTTCGAAAATAGTTTTTCAACTTTTTTAATAATTCTAATGATTGATTAAAAGTTAGTATTTTGACGAAATTTACTAGTTTTACGTAAAATTACACACTTGAGCGATTACTAAAGTAAATTAATTAGCCAATTCTATATTTCACGATTAACTTACTGAGAACAAAAAAACAATTTTTGAAGAGGAAAAAGTGTACAAAAAAAAAAGAAATTTTAACACATTAAAAATTATTATTCACCAAAATACATTTTCCTTAAGTTTGGTATAAATAAAAAAGTTTTAAATTCGTTTTTGTCTAATTTTGTGTAGTTTTTTTTCGAAATTTTGAAGACTATTGAGGATTTCTAAAAATGATTTCTTAATGACACCATCTAAAAATACCAAAAAGTTGCTAGTAAAAACTTTTGGACAGGTATTTTAAATAAATGACGAAACATTTCTTCAATAAAACGTTTCTGATAGATATAAGATAATTTTATTTAAAAATTATGATGCTTATTATTATTCTTATAAAAAAAATATATATATTTTTTACTGATTCCACTATTAACTGAGAACGAAAACTGGAAAAAATATATAATTAAATAAAACAATAATACGTTTACTAAAATAACAGACAATTCACGGTTTTAGGTTAGGGTGACTATACGTCCTGTTTTATACAGTATTGTCCTGTATTTCGGATCTGTGTCCTGTTGTCCTGACAAACTTCTCTCAGGACGCTTTTTGTCCCGTAATTTCAAGTCTGTCCCATATTAATCCCGTTTTTCGACTTACTGTTGATTTAAAATTTTTGAAATTTTTGAAATGAAATTATTGAATAAAATAATGTTCGAATCTAAAAATCTTTTGGATACCATTAGATCAATTATAATCGTAAAATGAATTAACAAGATTTTTTTAGAAAGTAAAGTATAAAATATGCATGAATAAAGGATTTGAAGAAATTTTAAAAAGCATCAATTTAGTTTCATTATGTTATTTTATGTTTTTCAAAATAATGTTTTTATGTGTATAAATTTAATCTATAATAGGTACTTTAAAAATTATACTTTTGTCACGATTTAAAAACATATATATATTTATATACTAATAAGTAATAAATACTTATTTATTTAAAAATATTATGAAAAATGTTTTGTCTTGTATTTTATTTTCTTAAATATGATCACCCTATTTTAGGTGCCTACTGTCCAAATTGGTTTTTAGAACTGCACAAATTAATTTTGAACCACCCATATTGGTTAAAACTACCCGTTAGTGAAACTCCGATGTGATTCCAGTGGCGTTCTCAGAATATTTCAATGGAGGGGGATGAAAAATTTTTTTAGAAAATTAGTAAAAGTGATTTCACCTTACAACTCTAATATTATAATATTGAATATTAATATAATAATTGTATATCATCAAGTCATATTTATTGTAATTTTTATTAAAATTGTAAACATTTCTAATGACAATGACGTTAATGACAAATCCAAATTAAACTATTGATTTTTCTGAATTCTTATCAGTTTAATCGAGTACATCTTCAAGATCAATAGACATGATAAATTTCCAAAATTTTCAAGTGCTGTACATAACTCGAAATCGATTAAATATTTTTGAAATTTTGAAGGAAAATTTTTGTGACCATTTTTATGGTTGGTGAAGGTTTTAAGTTTCTTGCTATAATGATAGATTTGAAGTTTTGTTAAAAAGCGATTTTCAATTTTACAAAAATTTCGGTAATTGCATATTTTTCCGTTTTTTCAACAGTTTTTCCACAATTTTGGAAAAAGTATTAAGAAATTTTAAAAATCACCTCTATAAATTACTATTTGAGTATGATTTCAGATCTAATTACTGACCGAAATTTTTGGACAAGTATTTCTATACGAAAAAGTGTTTATACGTAGATAGAGAAAAATAAAATAAAAAATAAACATTATTGTAAAATTATAAGCTTTTTCGTTTCGCTCAGAATCTAAAAATTCATCTTGGGAGGAGATCTTTCCTCCATATCCCCCCCTGTGAGAACGCCCATGTGTGATTCATAATAATTTTAGAAAGTGGGTGGGTGTTCAAGATCAGGTTGACTAAATAATATTGCATTAGAAGTAAGAAATAGTAAAATAATATTCACATAGGTTATTATATTAGCATTATGTGCCAATAGATAGAGGAGCGAAGTAGAGCCTCTACAAGTTCGTGAGTTCTGAAAAATTCGAGCTCTTAATAATTTTAAACCTAGTTGTACCCAATGAGTGGGGGAGGGTGGTCAGAGGATAATTTTTTGTAACAGTGATTTGAGTAAAAAAAAATTTCGCAACGCCACTATTAAAATAACTACAACGAATATTATGTAAACGGAACGAATAAAATACTTTTTTCAATTCTTTTCTCAGAGCGAGGACGGCTTTTTCGCGATCCGCCACCAAATCCTCGAGATATTGATAGCGTATTTTTTTTCTAGCCCGGCAATCTTTGGCGCACTGTCTTCTCCGCTCTAAACAAAACACAAATAATCCGTTTACAACAACAACGTGCGATCAACAGGTACGCACAGTGGGATGAAATGCATTCCTAGCTTACATTACTCCAAAACTATATCACATAAAATTATGCGACACATCAATCCCATCATTTTTAAGGATGCTGAATCCAAATTTTGTATCAATTTTTTTAATATGACCGTTAATTAAGGGGGCAGTAGGAGGGGGTAGTATTTTTACATTTTTAAAAAAATTATATTTTACATCAATTTGTATGTTTATAAGACCGCTAAACTCAAATTTTGTAGTGATTGTGTAATTGGTACGGTTTGAGTAACATAAATTTTAATTTTCGTAAAAATATGTGACAACATTACAATTATTATATTTGATTGGTTCCACTTTATAGTGGAAATACCGTTGTATAATAAAATATACTTAATCACCTGTACCTGAGTCGTGGTAATAATGATGCGATAACGATTATTAATGAATAGTATAATAGGCCAAATCGTAGGTATGGAGCACTATTAGTTCCGTCATCAGTCTGTCGTGCGAGCTTTGTGAATATTTTATATAAAAGCATCTCAAATTTAGAGGGACAGATAGATGCAAACAAATTCTGGTTCATTTTAAATGTGAGAACATTATTTTTAAATTGAAATAGTTCTGATAGTGTTCAAATGAGTTAAATTTAATTCACAGCCTATTGAAAATTAATTTTTCATAAATAATAATTATTTAATTCTCAAAAAAAAATTATATATATATATAAACATAATTTGTACACAAAAATATATTTAAATAAAGTAAATATAAATTAATATATAGTAACATTATGTTGATTACGGTGGGATAAAATCTCAAAAATAAACTTCAAAGTTGTTTATTATCGAATTAAATACTAAGCAAATTTATATAACATTAGGCAGTCAAACTCAAAGTCATGTAATTCGTTGATATGTAACTGAAAATTATTACGAAGAGTAGACATATATCACAAATGTTGTAGGCAGAGGCGTATTTAGGCACAGGTCCTAGAGCGGCGACATTTGGAGGGCGGCAAATTTTAACGAATTTTTTTACAAAAACTATTTTTTATTTGATGAATAAAATTTTACTACCTAATTGTTTTAGCAGAAAAATTATTTTTATATAAATTATATACTATATAATTTAGAACTTAATTTAGAACTGAATTAGTTTTAAAATACATTTTGTTTCTACTCACCAATATTTTATGTATCTATTTTACTTAGTTTTTTATTTTATTTTATTATTATTATTTTTTTTTGATGATGGTATATAAGGGGGTGGGTTGTCATAAAAAGTAAGAGCCACACTTAAGACAGGAGTCTACTCACGCATATGCTAATATAGATATAGCACTTATAATATGTTATGTTTTAATTGTACTCCAATTTCTAACTGTACTACTGAGAGTTCTTTTTCATGTTTTAAACGGAATAAAAATTATTAAGATATATTAAGATCGACTATGGGTACTGAAAAACTCAATAGTTTATTAGTAGTAATGAATATTAAAGAGAATTTAAATTTTGATGATTTAATTTATGCATTTTCTGGGGAAAAAAGTAGAAGAAAAAATTTAAAGTTGTAAGTGTAATTAATTTGTAAATTGCAAAAAAAGATATTAGATGCAATTTAATTTATAATAATAATGTATCTTTTTTTATATTATATTATAATAAAACAAATTGTATATTCAAATATATTTTATAAATAATCTTTAAAAAGGATGAGGGGAAGCGACGAATTGGAAAGTGCCTATAGGCGGAAAAACCTTAAATAATTTATAATAATTGACGAATTAGGATACACTTCAAAAATTGACTTTTGGCAAGCTACGAATGCATTTTCATCCCACTGTGGTACGGTTGGATTTGCTACTTGCCTAGTTTCGCTTGGACGTCCACTTCGTCTCTGCTGGCTGACTTCTTGCCGGTTTTGCGCACACGTCTGTTGGTCACGGTTTGCGGTGGATTCGACGTAGTCGCGCTCTCTGCCATCCCTGGCGCTTGTTCCTGTTGAATATTTGTTCGACAATCATATCGTATAGCCGCTATTATTTAGTTTTCACATTGTCCATTGAATGAAATTGTATGAAATATTTTTCTTCATACAAATTTATAGTCATGGAAGGTATGTATATTTTGTATTCTTAATTTTATGTTAACTTTTACTTGTCTAATTTAAGTTATTATGTATGAAAATATTAGAAAATTTATAATTTTAAAATATTAAAGGATGTGAAAAATAAGTAGTTACTAGTACAGATGTAATATATATGAGTATTTTCTAATAGTTTTATAAGTCCCTTTAAAGAAATTATTTAGTTTTGTTGCAGTAATTTGCGGTTTATCATTTTAAAACTTATATATTATATTTGTACATAAATTGAAGAAAAATTGAATTCCATAATAAATAAAACAAACTACAAGAATATTTTACTTTAAATAAAACATTCAACATAATATATTGTATTTTACCTTGTTTCAGATAATAATATTTTAATTAAAAATCAAAACATTTTGATGAAATTTAAATAATAATATTTTTAAATTTTTAAATTATATTTATTAAATAATACATAATATAATGGGAAATCGATTTAATTTTTTATTAACTTTTTAATTTATTTTATGAATGTACAATATGAAAACTGAACCTAAATTTGAAGTAAAAATCCAAAAAAGTTATGTACAAAATTATTATTTTATAATTAAATAATTTTGTCCCTTTAAATCAACTTTCTAGAACACTGTGCGTGCCCCCTGTCCCCCCGTCCCCTACTATAATATAGGTGTGACTAAATATCCGCGTACGAACCCCGTATGGCCTACGACGATTTTCGAATAGAGATGGTTAACAATTTATTATTTTTCGCACATAAAATATTAGGTAGGTACTCACCGCTTGGACGAGACCGTCGAAGTCTCCGGCGCACGCGAACGATTCCTCGAAATCCACGTCCATAGTGTGTGTGTGTGTGATCGTGTTTGATTTGACTGCTGTGATATTTGATAATAATAATAATAATAATAATATGGTGTAGACCACGTGGAAACTTCGAGAACGTTCAACGTTGTTTGCGAACGATAAACGCACGGCGAACGTGCAACAATATTATTTCTACGTCCGATGAATGACTTCTACTACGCAGTTGCTCGGCCGGCTGTTACGATCCGACAACGGAGACGTGTGTGTAAGGAAGACACCGCCCCGTGAAGACTACTGGAACAGTGCCCGTAGTTTATACAAGAAATATTTCCCCAACAAAATGTCCACACCGGACTCCTCGACGCGCCTCGTGTTGTTATCTCGTGTGCTCGACCCGATAATATTTTCTATAATAATATGTTCACCGAAAATTATCAGCTGTGTCATCAAACAGGCGCAAATAGGATATGAAAAATTTGGGGGGGGGTTCAGTATTTTTTTATTCATTTTGACAAGACGGAGGCGTCTAGTTTAGATAATCAGCTAAAAGATCATTTTTTCAAAACGGATTTTTTTTTTTAAATATTGAACATCAAACAATTGACTATAATAAGGTGACCATACGTACTGTTTTATACAGGATTGTCTTTATTTTGGCTCTTTGTCCTGTTGTCTTGACAAACTTCTCTCAGGACGCTTTTTATCCCGTAATTTCAAGTCTGTCCCGTATTAATCCCGTTTTTTGACTTACTGTTGATTTAAAATTTTTTTAATTTTTCAAATGAAATTATTGAATAAAATAAAGTAAGTATCTAGAAATTTTTTGGATACCATTAGATCAATTTTAATCGTAAAATGAATTAACAAGTGTTTTTAAGAAAGTAAAAATTATACAATATGCACGAATAAAGGATTTGAATAAATTTTAAAAAGTATCAATTTAGTTTCATTATGTTATTTTATGATTTTCAAAATAATGTTTTATGTGTTTAAATTTAATCTATAATAGGTAGTTAAAAAATTATACTTTTGTCACGATTCAATAACATATATATATATATATATATATGTATAAATATACTTATTTATTTAAAAATATGAAAAATATTTTTGTCCTGTATTTTATTTTGTTAAATACGGTCACCCTTGATTATAATCGATATTAAATGAGAACAGAAAATTATGGTTAGTATCAAAACCAGCCATCTAACGATGTTTAATTCAAATAAAGACATAATTAAACACGTGTTTTTATCTGTTCTGATAACAGTACTAAAATTTTTTCAATTTTCATGATATTAAGTATTAACTGTAAATGAGTTCTATTTGGTTATTATTTTTTACTACATATTAGGTAATTATAATACGCATAAAATTCATAATGTTTTGTATTTCTTAAATTTTCTAGTGTTTGTTTTAAAATCACCTATTTCATGAAATTAATTTCGAAACCAAAAATAAGTGAAAAAAAAAATTAAATTGTTAGTTTCAAAAACAGCCATATGCTTAAATTCACAACAAAACTAGCCATTTAAAAACCATAAATTTATTTAACTCTTGTGATAATATTTTTATAAAATATATTTTTACAAACAATATGTGTACCATTCAAAGCTTTGATTTCATATTTATTGTAAAATTATAGAGAAAGTATTTTACGTTATTTTCGTTTTTTCTTGTTTCTGAAAAATTTCGAAAATTGCTTATTGCTGGTTTTGAAACTAGACGCCTCAAGTATATAGTCGTATTAAATATTTTTTTAAAGTATATAATAATATGACGTATGATGTACATATTTCACCTACGCCTGTTTTTTCGTACATCTATATAATGAAAATGTATTTAAGGATCAAGGATATTATATCAAAAAAACCGGACATACTTCGCACGACGGGTATATTGAATTTTAAAGAAACGATAAATCATTTCTTCAATAAAACGATTCTGAACGAGGGAAATTAATAATATAAAAAAAAATGTTAGAAAAATGTCCAAAATTTTTTTTTCACATTTTCTAAATTTTCTTGCGCCAAAATCTTTCTTATATGATTTTCTATCTACGTTTAAATTTTCATATAGTTCGGATCAAAAGATGATTGTTTCCAAGTCGTTTTTGTCAAATTTTGAGTAGTTTTTTTCCAAAAAAAAAAATTGAAGAATTGCGAAATTCAAAACATGACCTCTTTAAAGTACAATCTAGAGACAAATCCGGTTTCAAAAAGTTAATGATCGAAACTTTTGGACGAGTATTTCTATACAAAAAGTTGTACACAGAAAAAAAAATAAAATAAAAAAAATAAACATCATTGTAAAAAACACTAGCTTCTTCACTTCGTTCAGAATCTAAAATATTCGCTCGCTAATATCGCATTACAATAACATCACTTTAAAATATAGTATATGTAATATAGCACCTATATATGTATATAAATATTGAATATTATTTTTAAATATTAATTCTACAGTAATTATATTCATTTTTTTTTTATTATTATTATTATTTTTTTTTTATCGAATTTTCTAAATAAAATAGCACTTTACAAAACAAAAATTAAAATTAAAAACACATTTTTTCTTTAACAATTATGCCAACTTGTAAGTACACCATTAAAATATTTTTCGATGCTCAGATATAATTATTATAGTTAATACTCGACACGTTTTGTCCATTTATTTATTAATACAGTTGTGTTAAAATAATATTCATATACTAAAGATTATTATTATTATAGATGTAGGCATATCATATTAGTTATTGAAAAAGATCAGTATTTTCTGTTTTATGTTCATTACAAAACTTATATGAAAAAAAATAAATAAAAAATAGTTGCTTAAACCGAAATAATTCTACATTGTCAATAGTTTATTACCTATAACAAAAATTGTTTTGATTAAAATCATTTGAAAACGGTGGTTTTAATTTTGAATGTACTGACATACTCGGTATTTTTTTCAACAAGTGCTATGTACAAGCATAAGCACAAGTATGAGGAGAACTTGGGCTAAGGCTAAGCTTCCTCCAAATCCACTCTTTTTTAGAAATTACATAAAGTTAATATTCTTAGTGGACTTAATCAAACGAATAATGTATACATTAGATCCACAATTTTTTTATCCTAAATGAGTTAATGCTGCTAATGTATACAATATTAAACAAACTGCGATTTTTTTGTTTTAATTATATGAGAATTCGGAATATAATGTTTTTTTTTTAATTTTCAACACATTTTTTTTTCGAATATTCACAAACTTATACGTACGTCAATTTTGTTAATTTATTTAACTTTTTATTATTATTATATTTCGTATATTTTTTCAATATATTAGGAAAACTATTAAAAATTTAGATAAATGATATTTTTCAAGTGCCATGTTATCCTTACCAATCCGAGCACATTTTCGACGAGAAAAAGTGTTTCTAGAAAAAAAAAAAAAGTTGATAAAAATTTATCAGTTTAAAACCACTCAGAATCTTAAATTGCATTGAAAAAATAACCTTTCAAATTTTTAAATTCCATTTAAAAATGTAATGGAGTCTGTGTTATTGGTAGGTATACAGATAGTGGCACAACTAGAATTTTTTCAAGGGGAAGGGCGTCCACCTATAAATTTCTACTATAATAATTATTATTTAAATATAAAATTATTATCAATGTCAATAGACACTTGACAAGAATTTATTAAATAGAAATTTCATGTAGCAAAATCTAACTGTCTTTTCTCTGAGTTTTTGTACCTAACGTTAATCGTAGCAGATAAATACATTTTAGCGTCGCATATTCAACAGTACGAATTTTTAAAGCATGTTTTAAGTTTCTCTAAAAATTAAAAAAGATTTTTCAGCATTAAAATATGTTACAGGTATCTTTAAAATAAATGTTCACCTACTTACGCCGTGGATAGTTGGTAAATCGATAACGATAATTTGATTAGACTTTAAACAATAATAATTATTATTTTAAATAGATGTCTTGTTTTTTGGTTTCTACTATATCATAATACATTATTGCCAATTATTATAATTTGTAATGGATGTTCTAACTCCTTTTGATAACTTAATGTTGAATATTTCATAAAATAATTAGCAATTTTGAAATATTATATTTATTTTAACAAAGACATATTTCTGAATTAATAGAGGTTAAGACACCCAAAACACTTCCTTTGGTTCCTTGTATACAGACATTATCAAATGCAATTCTGAAAAAAAAAAAATATTA
Source organism: Stegophylla sp. TES_Ste_2020 (assembly GCA_025469315.1). Lineage (NCBI taxonomy): Eukaryota > Metazoa > Arthropoda > Insecta > Hemiptera > Aphididae > Stegophylla > Stegophylla sp. TES_Ste_2020. The sequence goes on along the minus strand of JAIPRM010007536.1, from coordinate 1,188 downwards.
TATTAATGCGGAAGATAAATTTGTCATTATTTCGATAAGCTATTATTGTTTGAGCTGTAATTTTCGTTAAAAATATTTCACAGTTTCTTATGTTATATGTTATTTTTTGTATTATATAAACTTATATATAAAATATTATATTTTATAAAAAAAAAAAATCTAACGATTATTAATGTGTAATAATTAAAGATCCGCTCAGAATCGTCTTATCGGAGAAATGATTTATCGTTTCTTTAAAATTCAACTCGCCCACCAAGAATATCTCACCAGAGGAGTGAAGAATACCCATGGTAAAAGTATACCGAATTTTTAATTTTTAAACACGTGTTCACGTCTTGTTCTTAAATACTAATATTGCAGTCATTAGCATGTCAAAGTAAGTACATACTGTAAATATATATTACCATAGCTAAATATTTTTGTGCCCCATGCAAATTAGTCTGGGAACTCCATAAACTCTTAACTCAATAAGAGAGGCTCCTTACTCCTTAGTCACAACAAAGCCCTATTATAAATTTTAGTTTTGAACTTCAAAGTTGCACATTTGCCCATAAAATATGTTTATTGCAACAGAAAATTAAATTAGTTGAGAACTTATTGAAAGAAACTTATTCAGAAAACCATTTTAAGTGCAAAAGTCGACATCAAACGTTCAAAATGTATAAATTACGTAATTTTAACAGCTATTTAAATAATATTTTTAAACGCTTGAATCATAAAAAAAAAGGGGGGACATACTTCGCACGACGGGTGGGATTCTTTGACGGGTGTATTGAATTTTAAAGAAACGATAAATCATTTCTTCAATAAGACGATTCTGAACGAGGGAGTTATTAATATAAAGAAGGAAGTTAATAATTTAAATGTAAAATAGTAGGTTAGATACTGTTATTTAAAAGTGTAAACATATACAAATACATTACAGTCGTTGCCAGATAAATTGGCACGGCGGCGGCGGAGCTTATCAGTAGGTGTATCCCAAACAAGTAGCGGTGTGTTTTGTATGCGCGCGGTGCGCGTCAAACGCCCCGACGATTTGTTTATTATAAATGTATAAAAAAAAATAACTCGACTGACAATGACGATATTAATAGATAAATGTGATATGGAAATTATTGAATGTACTTATGGTCGATGGATATTTACCCATTCGTGCCAGTATCGTAAATAGATATTATTATTATTATT
>JAIPRM010007535.1:0-17083 GCA_025469315.1 Stegophylla sp. TES_Ste_2020 | reverse complement strand
TACTGATCGAAACTTTTGGACCAGTGGTTCTATACGAAAAAGTGTTCACAGAGGAAGAAAAAAAAAATAAATAAATAAACATCATTGTAAAAACATAAGCTTCTTCACTAACGTTCAGAATCTAAAAAACAGAATATGAAATAAAAATATGGAGAGGATATACCGATTACAAATGCAGTACACCATGAACGAATTTTTTATTATACCGGAGACAAAAAAAAAATATACCAATATTAAAATAAATTATACCGTTTTAATTTCTCAATGTAACATGTATACCGGTTTGACTCGCAGAGTAATAAGAATGAGAATTCTTATTACTATAAGAATGAGAATTCTTATTACTCTGTGGTTTGACTAAACGAATTTCTTGATATACAGATAAATTTATTTATTTAAATTTACATAGGTGTGTGTATGATATTGTTTACTAAGACAAAAACAGAGCTTTCAATGATAATGCCTATTGGTCAGTTGTATTTTATTAATTATGCGACGGTCAACAACAGCCAATAGGTCATTTCACTGAGGCCACCAGGAAATACTTCTCGACTCTGCTCTGGCGTTATTGTACATTTTATACATTATTGTATAATTATTAATATTCTCAACATTACGTCCCATCTTCACAGCTGCTAGTTCTCTTAAACATGATAACTGATGAGGTTACTGATAACGAATTCAAAGTTTGCAATTGGTCGATGTGTAATGTGTATTTCCTAGTTGAATTTTGTACCCTTTAAAACGTTTTTCGTGCTTGTTGACTGTAGGTATTAGTTTTTATTGCACACGCAATTGGTTACACATTACTTTTCTAATACGTTCAGTACCAGTGTCGTACGGATTAAACAAAAGATCTCGTCAAATATGGCCCGCGTTTTAGTTGGCGTCAAAAGGGTTATCGATTATGCCGTGAAAATTCGCGTTAAACCGGATAAATCGGGAGTCGTGACCGACGGCGTGAAACACGGTTTGAATCCGTTCGATGAGATCGCCGTCGAGGAAGCGGTCCGTTTGAAAGAAAAGAAAATTGCGTCCGAAGTGATCGCGGTGTCGTGCGGTTTGCCACAAGCTCAAGAATCTCTGCGAACGGCACTGGCCATGGGCGTAGATCGTGGCATTCACGTAGAAATACCGCAAGCACAATACGACACACTGCAGCCCTTGCACGTGTCAAAGATGCTGGCGAAATTGGCGCAAGAAGAGAAAGTCGACATTATCATTGTCGGCAAGCAAGCTATTGACGACGATTCCAATCAAACGGCCCAGATGACCGCGGCCCTGTTGAATTGGCCACAAGCTACGTTCGCGTCCGAAGTGAAAGTGGAAGGAGGCGATGTTGTGGTGAAGAGGGAAATTGACGGCGGTTTAGAAACGATCAAAGTGAAATTGCCAGCCGTGATCAGTGCAGATTTGAGATTAAACGAACCGAGATACGCTACATTACCCAACATTATGAAAGCCAAAAAGAAACCGATCAAAAAGGTTACGGCCGCAGATGTTGGAGTCGACGTTGCCCCACGACAACAAGTATTGAGTGTGGAAGACCCGCCAACAAGACAAGCTGGTTCAGTTCTGCCCGACGTCGATACTTTAATCGCGAAATTAAAAGAAAAAGGTCATATTCAATGATGACAGCTAAACAGCTATTTGTATCCAGTTTTATTTTAAAATTCAGATTGTTTTTATTCAATGTCAAATTTATTTTTTAAGTCTTGTTTATTTTTTGGTGGTTAATATATACAAATTTTAACAAAAAATATGTTTTGATTGCCATATCAAACCTTTATTTACAATATATTCTAGTAATAGAAATTAATACATGAGTACTTTTCTCCCGCTTCAATAATATGGTACATTTTGTTGGAAACATTAAATTACCACATGAAATATGATTTGATGTATTCAAAATTTAAATGGTAAAAAACAGTAAAACGAGTACTATTTGAATATCTCAATCATCAAATTCACAAATGAAGAGTATGTTTAATGCCTTCTTCTAAAATGAAGTGTCTATTATAACAAAAAAGCTATTAATTTTGATGATAAAACTTGTAAAGTCTCTAATGTGTAAATTACATATTAATACATTTAGTTAATAATGAACAATAATGTAGTGTGTATTCTTTGTAACTGATTTTATTGAGATGTATTTTCCATTTATGTATAGCTACTACCCAGGTGTTCTAATATGATTTGACAAATGCAATAACTTTTGTTCTAATAATTTTTTTTTGAAAATTTTTACAACAGCAACAACATATATTTCTTTTAGGCCCAAATTTTTAAATTGGAAATTTTATACTATAGTTTTAAAAAAAATTCAAAATAATCATTTTGTGAATCTATTTTTTAGAAAAATATTGATGCTAAAATCTAATAAAGGTTAATCAGTTAATTTTCTACGATTTTTTTAAAGTTTAGGAATAATTTATTAATGTTTAAATATAATTCATAATATTACGATTATTATGGCAATGTTTTAAAATTATTCGCAAACTTAAAAAAATGAATGGATTAATCTTAATTAAAGATTTAAGAACAAATATTTTTCTAAAAATCAGGTTCACGAAATGGTTATATTGAATTTATTCTAAAACTGTAGCCTAAAATTTCATATTTGAAAATTTGGTTCCTAAATATATATGTTTTTGCTATGTCTTAAAAAAAAAAATTAAAATGTATTAATAGAATATAAGTTATTGCATTTGTCAAATCATACTAGGACACCCTATATAGTTGTCATACATAACATTATTGCATCTCAATAAAATAAATTGCGAAGAATACACAGTAAAACATTGTACATTATTAACTAAATGTATTATTATGTGATTTACACATTAGAGGCTTAACAAGTTTTATAACTAAAATTAAGATAATAGCTTTATTTAGTTATTTTGTACACAAATGCGTTATTGCTGTAATACAATTCTGTAATAATTTTTATTTTAAAAAAAAGTTAAAAATTATCAATACAACAATAGTTATAGCATTTGCCAAATTGTACTAGGACACTCTGTATGTGAAATGTCAAATTTATTTTTGTCCATTTAACTTTAATATTAACAAAACAATCACAATAAAATCTACAAAGCAGGGGCAGCTTAGGCCTAGGGGGAGGGACATACATAAATGCATTGTATGTATGTATATTGCCCAGGTGTTAAATATTACAGTAAAAAATAGTATATTACGTAATTATTTAATATTCAGAGTAAAAATTAATAGTTTTTATACATTTAATTTAATATATTACATTAAAATATAATCATGACCATTCATTTTTGGGAAGTTGAAATCCTATAATAAAATTATTAAAAATTTTACTTTTGAAGTTTTGAATATCATAAGATTTACTTTATTCATTTAAATTATCTACCTTAGTTGTTGTTATTTACAATATACCAATTAACTTTGGTTTCAACAAGTTCTTATCAAGTTATTACTTTTTATAATATTTTTATTAGTTGTTAATTAATTTTGACCATAGTATACAATGTATACATAATGGCATTAATGAAAATATTAAAACAAAATAAAGTATAAAATGAACTTTATTCATTTAAATTATCTACCTTAGTTGTTGTTATTTACAATATACCAATTAACTTTGGTTTCAACAAGTAATTATCAAGTTATTACTTTTTATAATATTTTTATTAGTTGTTAATTAATTTTGACTATAGTATACAATGTATACATAATGGCATTAATGAAAATATTAAAACAAAATAAAGTATAAAATGTCTTGGGGAGGGCCATGCTCCCCTTAAACCCACCACTTCTACAATGACTACCCATGTAACACGCAATGTGATAAAATTCTTGTTTTTAGTTCCAAAATTATATTCATTAAATGAGATTTTAGATGAAAAATACCAACTATAAAAATGGGAGAAATTAATTTCTGGATGCTTAATTATAGTAAACTTAAAAATTAAATCAGATATTCTTACAGAAGTTGACTATTGCTATACAATTTTAAAAGAACATACAGGAAAACATATTTTTTGAAATTAAAGTATGAAGTTTTTAGTGTTATGCAAAGATATAGCGCTTAAGTGTAGTAATTCTTTAAAGATCTATATTACATTTTAAAAGAATATGAGATTATAAAGTTTAATATTAATATAACTGTGTAATAAATAATATAAAAAAAAATCTACATCTTCATGACGTAGGCTTAACATAAATTTGGTAAAAAAAATAAGTGGGAATGTATAAAAATATATTTCCTTTGCTACTGCTTGTCTAATTACTTGAATTTGATATTAAATTTTTCTTTATGCGACTTGTATACTGTTTCAAACTAGACAAGGCAGCTGTGCTTGTAACAAAACTACCAGTAGGATTTCTAGGTCTAAATAAATTCAACAATTCATTTCGTTCGGCTGCTTTTAGACCCTGTAAAGCAATTAAATAAGTTCAATTTAAACATGATTACTAGACTTCAAAAGATATTACAATCAAAACATTGAAATTAACAGACCTTCATCTCCAATATCTTCTGAAATTCTGTCATGTCTGATTCTGGTAGTAATTTTAAATACTGATCAACAAAAGATGTGTAATGTTTCATTGTGGGTGCCATCACTAATTTCAGTATCATTTCTGCTTTTGTCATTCCTTTTACAACAACTTTTGTGTAACTAAGTCCAAATGGTGATAAGAAAATTTAATTTAACACAAATAAACAGTTAATTCTAACAATTATTACCTCGCAGGAGCTTTACGGTTATCATCAAGGTTCATTGATGGCAGGTCTAATAGGATGGTTTTCAATGAATGTGTATCCAATAACAATTGTTCAGCACCAATGTTTGACAGTGGCTTGCATTTGTACAAATGCTGTATAAATTTTGGTATAAAAGAACTAAAAATAATAAATTAATATCATTACTGATTGTACCAGATAGATTATTATTTAAACAGAATTCAATTTTTTAAATAAAAATATTAACAGTTTTCAATTTAACTTTTTAAACTACAATTTAAAATGAGATTTGTTTTTTGTTTACCAACTAGCTAAAATTATACTTTATTTAAGTCCCTAAATTGTCTTAAAAAATATAATGAACTATATATATTATCAAAGGAAAAAGTTTTAAAAATAATTTAGTAATTGAATAAGTTCTAGTCTAAAAGCAATGAACATTATCAATAATTATTTTTAGATTCTGAACGAAATGAAGAAGCTAGTGTTTTTACAATGATGTTTATTTTTCTCTCTATATGACTTTTTCGTATGGATCTAATTGTCCAAAAGTCTCGATTAACAACTTTTTAAAACCGGATTTGCCTCTAGTGTTTACTTTAGAGAGGTTACTTCTTAAATTTCTCAATTCTTCATTTTTTTTTTTTTTTTTTTCAAAAAACTACCCAAAATTTGACAATAAAGACTCGGAAACCACCATTTTTTGATCCAAACTTTATGAAAATTTAAACATAAGCAGACAATAATATGAGAAACATTTTGGCGAAAGTAAATTTCAAAAATATGAAAAAAATAATTTAGACATTCTTCTAACACTTTTTTTCTCTCATTAAATTTTAATTCCTTTTTTTATTTATTAAATAAAAAAAAGTAAAGTAAAGTATACACAAGAAAGCCAGACATACTTCGCACCACGGATATTCTTTGCTCTTCGGATCAGATACTCTTGGTGAATGTGCTGAAAATGAAGACTATTATTGTTCTTTATATTATTCACTTCCTTCATTCAAAATCGTCTTATTGAAGAAATGATTTATCATTTCTTATAATTCTACACACTCTCCAAGAGTATCTGACCCGAAGAGCAAAGTACGAAGTATGTCCGGCTTTCTTATCTATACTTTACTTTACTTTTTTTTATTTAATAAATAAAAAAGGAAATAAAATTTAATGAGAAAAAATGTGTTAGAAAAATGTTCAAAATATTTTTATTTTTAGAAAGCTTACTTAGCAAATGTAATACAAAACTTTGTAAAATATTTTCTTGATGTTGATAAATATGTTCGAACAATAGGGACAACAGCTTTTAGATGTGTAGTCATAGTAGTAACATATTCACTCTGATCACCAACAGCAGTTATATTTTGCCAAGGAACCTGAGAAAATGATTATGGTTAACACTTTACAAATAGTTATAATTTAATTGATAAATGTTGTAATTAGTATTTACTTTAATCATATTATTTAATGCAGGTTCTAAATCAGTTTCTAAATGTTGAACTAATAACTTAATTGAAGTGAAAATAATGCTAAAACAAAGATAAAATATTTATATGATATAATTACTCAACTTGAAGATACCACACCTGGTTTTCATACCTCCATCAATCTAGTGAGTTAAATTTTAAAATTGTATTCTATTTAATTTAATTGTTACAATTTGGTTTGAATTTAAGTTAATAAATACCTACAGGCAAATTAATAGAGGAAAACAGTTTTTAGAGCATTTGTTATTTTTTCAAAAAACAATGTCTGAAAATAAAATACAACATTTTTAATAATTACACCTTTAAGTAACTATAATTACTTCAGTAGTAATTATATAACAAAAATGTAAATATATATATATATATATAGCGAACATATTATGGAAATGCTCTCAAATACATTACATTCTCTTCTTTTAATTTGGTCATAGTAATCTTTTAGGGTGTGTTACACTTCGACACTTTCGTGCTCATGTTTACATATACACTTACAAATCGTTCTACTAGCAAATAAATGCATAGAATTTTTTTACTTATGATTCAAGTGGAACGTGTGTGAGAGCCTGCCATTGAACTAACAAAAAATTATATCACAATACATTTCTGTGTTTAGAGTTACTTTATCAGTAATTTTTGTTTTGAATGTTTGGATTATAAAGCTACTTTTCTAAAATATTCCTAAATAGCAAATATTTTAATGATTAAGAACCAGTTTTTCTTTGCTATACCCTTTCTTCAATTTTTCTACTACTGGTCTGAAATGTTTTTATCAATGTTCTAGATATCTGTAAATTTCGACAAATACTATAAATAATAAAGTATTTGATTTCAATCTTTTAATAAGTTAGTCATTTGATGTCTATGACGATATTTTTATAAAATTTTGAATTTTTGTTACAATTTTGGTGAACGAGCACAATCGATGGGATGAAGGTGGAATAATTTTTTCTGAATACATTTTTATCATCTTTTTAGGATCCATCATATTCCTATATTTTTGTAGACATTCACCCAAATATTGTAAGAAAGTTCTTAATGGAGCAAAATGGCCCCAAAAAATTTTGTTTATTTTTTATTTTCCACTAAAAATCTAAAACATGAGTTAGATATTTATTAAACAAACATAAATATATAAAAGAAAAATATTAAGAGTGATTAAAAATCCTTTCTGTCACCAATGACCAGTCATCATTAAGATTCAATAAATTTCCTGTAGAGAGTTAATAAAAAATTAAATAATGTAAATTGATTAGGCACTGGACATTTATCAAGATTATCGTGATAAACTGATATGATATCATAAATGCTTACACTGCACTATTTAGAAAAATTGTTTGTGAGAGCGGAACGATGTAGTAGAGTTCAGATTCGGCGACGTTACGGTTGTAGTGTGAGTGCTTATAGACACCAAGTATAACATACTGAGAGTGCTTGAAGTGTTCAAAGATTCTAAGTAGAATGCACCCTAATAAATTATGAACCTTTGTCTAATAAGTTATGACATATACTAAACAATATACAAGATATGCAATACAATTTTCCTATTTTCATCACAAATTAGATATAAAAGAGATAGAAAATACAAGTGCAATGTCCCTAGTTAATTACTTTTGAAATATATCTTGTTCATTAGTCATGCTAATTTTCCCCAATAATGAAGGATCAATTTTTTCTTTCAATTTTTCCTCCAACTGTTGTGTTGTTTCCATACAGTAATCAGCTGTTGTTAGTATACTGTCAGAAATATTACAAACAAGTTTTATAAATTGAGTGTATTTTTAATTGTGATAACACTGTTTACTTACCAACAAATTTTAGCTAATTCCTGTGAAGTACAATTTATGTTTTTAACACTAGCATCAGTCATTCCACTTGGAAGAAGTTGAAAATCTTTTATTAAATCTTTCGTCATATTTGATACATTTGTGGTTAAAGAAGTAGGTTGATGACTTATTCTAGAAATTTTGCAATTGGAAAAAAAACATATTATCATTTGTGAATTATTGATAAATTTTAATTTTTTAAATATTCTCAAAGAGATATATATATACTTCGGAAGATTAGTTTCTAATATTTTAGTTGCATATTCTTTTAAATATTTTTTAAATACAGCTGCTAATGAGAGCATGGGATTATGGTTACTGAGCTCATTGCATTGGACTAATGATTTTTTGTAAAATAGAAATAAATCTGCACAATTTGGTAAAACAGTAGCAGTTTGATCATCAATATTTTCTTTTGCTAGTGTGATTTTAATGTCACTTACAAAACGCTCAATTAACTCCGACAAATTTCTAAAAATAAATACAAAAGTATTATACTTTAAGAAATTTTTATTCCTAAATTTGACACTTACTTATCAACACTATCTATATAAATATAAAGAAAGGGCTGAAAACAATCACTTATCAAACCATAAAATGGAGATAAATGTTGTTTTGGTTCATTTTTTTGATTTGGTGATGGTATATTTCCCAAAACATCATTAGATATTTTTAATTCTTCTGAAAATGGCTGAAGAATTTCTTCTATTTCAGCATTATTCACTTCGGATTCTTTCTAAAAGTTGGAAAATTTAATTATTACCCTAATTATTAATTTAATATAAGTACTAACAGTTATATTATTTAAAGATTTGTTAAAACTTTGAGTTATAGTACTGCCGTTAAATGTTTTGGCCATCAAATTTTCAAATGTTACAGTTTTTTGAATTGCAAACAGTAAGAGCTTGACATCAATTTCATTTTTTCGTTTACACATCAATTTAGACAGCTCATTTCTAAAAAAATATATTATGTATGTCCTTAACTTTTTAAACGTAGATAAAAATGCTACCTACTTAGTGATTTTACAGAACTCAACAGCAATTCTTTCAGATAATTCCCATTGAACAGGAAACATAGTACCAAATTTTTCTTCGCATTGTAATAGTTGGCGTTTGAACCAAACATATCGTTGATTGAGCTTGTCCAGCCAGGCTACATCTTCTGTACTATCAAATAAATGTGTATACTCAGAGAGCTGAAGATCTATAAACCATTGTAACAATTCATCTCTAAGGAGGAAAAACTATAAATATTTCATAAATAAATGTAATGATGAATCAGTAATGTATTACTTGACTTTCGGCTCTAATATTGAGACAACTAAACATGCCTCAGCCATTTGTCTACTAGGTACAAAATTTTTAGCATTAGGCCCAGAAAAAGCTTCTCGAAAATCTGCCATAATCTGTATTGCTAATGATTCTTGAAGTTGCTTTACCTATGAAAAAATAAAATAGGAATTGAATATACAAAACTTTAAAACAAAATACTAAGTATATACTTCAGTGGCTAATTGAGTAATATGTGGTATATCAGTATAATTCTTGAAATGTTTCATAACATCAGTAACACCCTGTAAAGGCATTACAATTTCTCCATATTTACGTTTTATAGTCAATCCTCTGTATATGAAATTAAAATTAGCACACTTTCAACAAATTGTACAACATATTATCATGTATTATAAATTTATAGTGTACCTAAGCGACTCAATACCAGAAACAAGCATATGCAAATTATTTAAGGTTGTAATAGATGTGGTTAAATTCTTTTTGGCACAATCTAGTTGTTTTATATCTAATGTTATTTCTCTCACAATTTCTTCACCGTGTTCAGCTTTTTGTTTGATTTCCCTGATTTGACTAAAAAGGTGTTTAATATAACGCTGTGCTTCTTCCAGCTCAGCTTTACCATCCTGTATACCAAGTAAAAATAATTACATATTAATTTATGCTAACATACAGTTAAGATAAACTTATACCATGTTAACTTCAATTTGTCCTCTGATAACTGATCGTATGTCATTATCTATCGAGTCGACTTTACATTCCAATGAATTAATTACATCATCAATATTGGTAAGTGACTGCTCTGTAGGAAACAGATTGTTGATGTAATCTATTGTATCAAAATCTGGTTTATCTAACGGATCATCACTTGGAAGTATCTACAGTTGTTCAAAATAATAGTTATAAAGTATTTTGTAAATGTAATAATACAAATATAGGTACCTCATCAATAGCTTTTTGTACTTCTACTGGGTATGTTAATGTCTCGTTATTAGCTCCATCAGTGGCTTCATCATCATTGGCCAACATATTATTTGTAATTAAATTCAACAAATAGTATTAAGCAATATCAAATTAAATTTAGAAATTTTAAAATTAGAAAACAAAATCTTAAATTATTAGAAATCAGAATAATTGGACACCATATATTTTAAATTCCGTAGATAAGCCAAATATTTATTTCGTGTTATCTTTTTCTGGTTCATGATCATAATACATGACCACGTTTAAGCAAGGTATCTATGGTCTATACATAAACATAATAATACATTATGAATCTTTAGCATGAACTTTTATCAATTTGGTATACAATTAAAAATTTAATCGTTCATCAATTACACAATAAATAACGAACTTAATACGTGGTAGATAGATTTCATCTGTTTTGTGGTAAAGGCTGTGTATATCATAGAATAAAAACTGGTGTTTGTACAATGTACCATGACAAAATATGTCAAATATCAATACAATCTTATTTGTCATGCATGCACCCATAGACAATAAGTCTTTATGAATGTACCCAATTGTACTCTATATGATAATATATAATATCGTATAGTCACAGATAGGTATGAAAATAAACTTTATTTTGTTTATTGTATATATCTGTGTATAGAGCACGGTCTTAAAAGATCTTCAAAGACCATAGTATAGAATAAAGAGTAATATATATCTTAATCCGTAGTACCACAGAATAGATTAATAGTACCATGATTAATCATGATAAGAGATAACTCTTATCTCATATATTAACTGTTAAACTTTTTAAAATAATGTAGTTTGAAATGTTTACTCTGAAATTTGTTTTAAACTAATTAATTATAAAGTTTAAAACTACAGATTATTATTTGCTTTAATGTAATATATATTTTTTGTGTTTTTTTATTTCAATAAGACGTGTTATTTGTGATCAATTATTTAGATATTTGAGTATTTAACGATTATGACTGCTGATTTAAAATGTTTGAAATGGAATAACTCTGAGTTTAAACCATGCGAAAGTAATTTTTCATTAAAGTTCAAAAAATTCATTTCAGATTCCGAGTGGAGCGAAAAAGCTAGTGTTTTTACAATAATTTTTATTTATTTTCTTCTGTGTAAATACTTGTCCAAAAGTCTCATCCAGCAACTTCTTGAAACCGGGTTTGCCTCTAGATAGTACTTCAAATAGGTAATTTTTCAAAATTCTCAATTGTTTTCTCAAAATTTGGGAAATACTACCCGAAATTTGACAAAAGAAACTTGGAAACTATTTTTTTAATTCAAAATGCATGAAAATTTATATACAAATAGGTAGACAATAGATAATATGAGAAATATTTTGGCACAAAAAATTTTTGTGAATATGAAAAAAAATTTTGGACATTTTTTTCTAACACTTTCTATTAAAATTTTTTTTTACTTTTCTTAGTTAATAGTGAAATATGAAACTGGCTAAGTTAAAAATATATAATATATAAAATAAATATACTTTTTTTGTAATTATCACAGACTTTATTATTTTTAATTAAATGTCTTGAATAAACTGAAGCTCTGCTCAGAATCGTCTTACTGTAGAAATTATTTATTTATTGTTTCTTTAAAAATCCTAACCACCTAATCTCAAGAGTATCCCACTTGAGGAGCGAAGAATATCTAAGGTGTTAAGTAATATTTCTATTTATTTTTAGATTTGGGCAAGACAAAATACACTTTAGCATTGAATCCTTTGTGTTGGCTAAATGTGAAGACATTTGGCTGGCCTATAAAAGTTTGTTATTTAGGACAAACAAATATATTAGCTTCTTTAGATAATCGAAACTACATTTTGGTTTATGATTGGTGCAAAGCCGATATTCAATCTTTTACGTAAGTTCTTTCCTAGAATATATTTTACCAAAGTAACAAATTATCTTATGTCTACTTACCTATTGTATTGCATAGGTCTCCATATTTGTCTGACACTAAACTTACAAATTTGACGGGCAATTCTATAGGAAATCAAATTGCTACATGCGCTGACAATGGAAAAATTCATATATGGAATTACAAAGTAACAATTTTATAAATTTGTTTGTAACTATTAAGTAAAATTATATAAAATATTTTCAGTTTTCAAACTGGAAAATATTGAATGAATTTAGAGGTCATTATCAGTCCGTACGTAATATTGAATATTCTACAGACAATAAATATTTGGTCACTTGTTCTAATGATAAATCATTTAAAATATGGGATTCGAGCCAAACTAATAAGTTTTTGGCCAGTAATATGTTTCATCGTAACTGGGTAAACATGGCAAAGTTTTTCAGAGGAGACAAACTTATTGTATCTTGTTCAAGAGATTCATATGTACAAGTTTTTGATTTGTGTTCTGGAAAAATAGTTGCTAAGTACAATCTTAGTCCAGGTAATAAAAAATATTCTGTTGATAAGTATCTAGTACAATAACCACTTTACTCTATTTTTGTCCAAAAATCTGACTTAGGAAATTTGAGTTTTCATTTCTACACATTAACAATCTGTCAATTTAATATACTCATAACACAGAGATGAAAATGTCTGGTTTACAATTTTTGTGCAAAATTAAGTCTCCAAAAAAAATGTGGTTGATTGGTTATTGTATCAGATTGTTCAATTTAGTTCTCACTCTTTAACATGTTCATATGTTTAGATTATGCAGAAGCACTTTCTCTTAAAGATGATTTTTCAATAGCCGTGGGTACTAATCAAGGGTCTGTACAAGTGTTTGATTTAAGATATTTAAAAGTTCTACAAAAGTATTGCAGACATAAAAGTCGGATTAACTGTGTTCAATATCAACATAATACACCATGTCTGGTCTCTGTATCAGATGATAAACAACTAAATGTAATAACTGATAACTTGTTGTCTATTGAGATAGAATGTTGATGACCTGCAAAAATAACAAAAATATGTCCACACTAATGATAATTTCTAAGAGAGATATGGATTAAAAACCCCCTTCTAGTCCTAATAGAATTGTTCATTGTGTAAAATGTATCAATAATATATGACAAATTCATATTTAAAAAAGCCGGACATACTTCGCACGACGGGTGGGATTCTCTTGACGGGTATATTGAATTTTAAAGAAACAATAAATCATTTCTTCAATAAAACGATTCTGAACAAGGGAAGTTAATAATATAAAAATAAATGAGAAAAAAAAATGTTAGTAAAATGTCCAAAATTTTTTTTTCACATTTTCAAAATTTTTTTGCGTCAAAATCTATTTTTTATGATTTTCTATCTATGTTTAAATTTTCATATAGTTCGGATCAAAAAATGATGGTTTCCGAGTTGTTTTTGTCAAATTTTGGGTAGTTTTTTCCAAAAAAAAAAATTGAAGAATTGAGAAATTCAAAAAATGTCCTCTCCATAGTACAATCTATAGAGGCAAATCTTGTTTCAAAAAGTTACTGATCGAAACATTTGAACAAGTATTTTCATACAAAAAGTTGTACACAGAAAAAAATAAATAAACATCATTGTAAAAACACTAGTTTCTTCACTTCGTTCAGAATCTAAAGTTGATGCATTTAGAAATTTTAATTAAATCTATTTATGCTTTAGAAAAACGTAAATAAGTCAATGATAAAAACTAATATTGATTGTAGAAATGCAGAACTAAATATGATGATGATGTTATAATTAACCATAGGCATATTGTATTATGGGTAATATGTATGTTTATGAAATTGGAAAATATTTTAAACACAAAATCAGACAACAAAAATAAAAATAAATATTTATGGAATCCAAAGTTTTGCAAAAATTTAAGATATAATTAAGACTGTACATTAAAAATTATTAGTTTTTAAAATTTTAGTTATGTCGACATCACAATTTAAGGTATAAAATGTAAAATCATAGTTAGTATTATACAAAATTTATAGAAAATTGTGCAAGTCATCAAGTTTATCTCGAATGATTGTATATCTTCATATAACTGTTACAGCATATATTTTTTCAATTTTAGGTGTATGATACAAGTGAAGGTAGATTTTTATACTCAATTAAACACTTTAATAAAATAACATCGATGGATATTTCTTCAGATGATAAATTACTTGCAACAACATCATTTCGTTTTGGCAATGAGGTGATAAATAATAATAATAATACTTTTTGAAAAAAGCATATTAAAATGTATTTATTATATACATTAAATATTCTTATGACATTTATGAATTTCAGGTTACTTTATGGAAAACAGAAGAGATTGAATTTCATTGACATGTTATGCATTTTAATAGCATAATATAATTTAACTTATTTTTGTATATTGAAAGTTGTTTTTATTGAAAATTTTAAAACTGAATTAATTAATTTATAAACAAACATACGAGTTCAAAATTTGATGACTTAAGATGATATGCTATAATCATTAAAATAATCATCTATATCAGACATGTCAATCACGTGGCCTGCAGGCCTCATTGGTCCTTGGTTTTTTTTTTTTGCGGATTGAGGTTGAAGATTTATTTAAATATTATTTTAAATAAAGAGCAAATAACACGGTCATGACTAAGTTAAAAATAAATAAAAAATTCAATGATTTTTTTGTTAAGAAAAAAAGGCCAATAAGTTTCTGCGGCCTGCATGGTACTATATTCAAATATTTTGGCCCATTTGTTGGTTTAAGTTTGACATGCCTGATCTACATTATAAATGATAACTGGTAATGTATATTCTAACAAACATTGTTAATACCTAATAAAACAACAAAAGTTTCTCGCTTCACACAATTATTTTTATTAATCAAGCCAATTTGACTATACCAGTGATCTCAAACTCAAATTACCTATGGGTTAAATATTTAAAACAAATGGGCCAAAACGTAGATGTCCTTTATTTTACTTATATACTCAAAATTGAAGGCAAGTATAAAAACAATAATCATTTCTCTTAATACATTATTACATAGTTATTATTGTATTTACTATTATTTATAAAAATATAAAAAAAGTAGTTGTTTGTTTTACTTATTGTAAAAATATAATGAACATAAACTTAACAAAATTTTAAAATAAAATCTAAAAATTTTTTTTAATTAATTAGGTATTTATTTTAATTTTTGAGTTGCATTTGAAACTTGACATATTGGAAGAGAATTAGAATTAATAATAAAGTATGTATAGCTCCATTTTTTTTTTTTTTTTTAAAAGTCTGTCTTGGTCAATTTTACATTTCACTGTTTGAGTACACAATATTTTAATCAACAAACTAATTCAAAATTCATTTGAATAGAGAGTACAAAACAACACTGATCACATTCAAATTATAACACTGTACCTACATTTTACACAGAAACATTGTATATTAGATTTACCCATTTCAAATATTATGATAGGAATTTTCGAATGATTTATGTAAAAAGAAAACATTTTGTCGTAGTACATTCAACTCCCGTGTACTACTATCCTTTTCACCAACAGAAGTATGAAAAATAAAGGGGGGAGAGAAAGAATAAAAAAAAATTATAACATGAAAACAAATACCACAAACTTCAACGACCAACAATAGAAATTGAAATACCAAATTAAATATTAGATTCCGAATGAAGCAAAGAAGCTAGTGTTTTTACTAGAGTTGGGCCAATACCACTTTTACTTAATACTTGATATTCCGATATATATCACCAGTATAAAACCAATACCTAACTGATCCAATCCATGAACCGATATCCAAAAAAATCTGATACCCGATATAATAAAACTGATATCCAATATATAAAGAAACCAATATAAATTATGTCTTATAGGTATCATTAATTCTTGAATTTTTATAAGTGTGCTTCACTGCTACATATTGAGTTATTATAATAAATTGTGTGTAGCAAAATTTGTGCAAAAATGTCATTTTTTGAGAAAATCAATCAATGGCATAAAATTAATAACACCAACTATAAAAAGTATAAAACATTCTATATAGGTAAAATAGACAGAATAGTAAATACTAAATACTATGTATTTGGCTTAAAACTTGAAAGTTACATGATAAATGAAATTATCGCAGCGATGTTACATTACAATTTATTGAAAGATTTCTAATAAATTTAAAAATAACATTTTTTATTATAGTCACTATTATTAAATACAAATTGATATGTCATGCAAATTATATTGGTTTCACTATCTGTTTGGAAAAATCCCTATACTCGGATATTTGGATATTGCTAATATCGACTAACAACTCAACTGTACTTGTCCAAAAGTCTCGATCAGGAACTTTTTTCCCTCTAGATGGTACTTAGAATCAGATACTCTTGGTGGGTGTGTTTGAAAATGACTACTATTATTGTTCTTTATGTTATTAACTTCCTTTGGTCAGAATTATATTGAAGAAGTGATTAAACGTTTCTTTAAAATTCAAAAGAGGATGTGACGTGAGAAGTGAAGAAAACCTGTGGTGCGAAATATCTGGCTTTCTTGTCTAAACTTTAATTATCTTTGCTTTAATTTACTTTGTTAGCAGTATAGCATTATTAAAATGTGAAAAATTAGTGGTCAAACATAAAAAAAAAGCCGGACATACTTCGCACGATAGGTGGTATTCTCTTGACGGGCGTATTAAATTTAAAAGAAACGATAAATCATTTCTTCAGTAAAACGATTCTGAACAAAGAAAGTTAATAATATAAGAAAAAAAAAATGTCCAAAATTTTTTTTCACATTTTCTTCCGCCAAAATCTTTTTTATAGGATTTTCTATCTATCTTTAAATTTTCATAAAATTCTGATCAAAAAATTATGGTTTTCGA
>JAIPRM010007534.1:0-17083 GCA_025469315.1 Stegophylla sp. TES_Ste_2020 | reverse complement strand
TTATGTCAAATTTTGGGTAGTTTTTTCCAAAATAATAATCGAAAAATTGAGAAATTCAAAAAATAACCTCTCTAAAGTACAATCTAGAGGAAAATCCGGTTTCAGAGAGGTACTGATCGAAATTTTTGGACAAGTATTTCTATACGAAAAAGTGTTAACAGAAAAAAAAAAGAAAAAAGAGAAAAAAGAAAAAAAAAATAAAATAATAAAAATAAATAAACATCATTGTAAAAACACTAGCTTCTTCGCTCCCCTCAGAATCTAAAATTAATATAATATTATTGGTACCTATTTAAAACACTAAATTTCTATAATATAATTCTAATTTAATAATCTTCAAAAAGTAAAAAATGCAATGAAAAATAGTCTTTTAATAGAAAGTCTCTTTTTAAATCGTTGAAAAAATGCCATGCACAACAAAAGTTTACTGACCAAATTATTTTAAATCTTTTTGTTTATGTTAACCTAACAAATAAAATAAAAGGGTGTACAGATTTATGAACTATCAATTATGCAATTGATGAGAATAATACTAAATAAAATAAAATTTGCTTTGGATCTACTGTAAGGTAGACCAACATATTTTAACTAATACAAATCGTTTGAAACATAGAAATTAAATCATATTAAGAAGAGCGTCATTGTGAAGCACGTTCAAGTCTCTCTTAGTTAACAGTAATTTAAGAATCAAATTATTTACAGCCGGATTCTTTTGATATAATCTACAATCTAAATATTTTTGAAATCCTTCGACTGTCTTTCCATCGTTTATATAGAAAATGCTTTATTGATTTGCTTTAATGATTTTATAATTCAATTACGTATTCAATTATACACATTTTATTTCTTACAGAGAAAACAAAAACTATTCAAAGATATATTTTAAAGAAAAATTTTCAAAATCCAAGAGGGATGAATAGTTTTACTCAAAATAAGTGGAGGGATGGAAATTGCTGACGAAAAGAAGTAGAGAGATGGCATCCCCCCTTATCCCACCCCACTACGATCACTGATTATATTATAATTTGATATATTTAAGTTATATTTTAATTTACTTGTACAAAATTGATAGCAGTTTTTCAACTCGGGTGGCAAAATAATAAAATTAAAATACTTATAGTGTATGTTTGTTAGCTGTGTTTGGTATCTATTGATAAAATAAAGGATTTTAAAAATAAATATGGAATCTACTAAACTAGGCAAACGGGTGTATACTGTTGACGAGTTGTAGAGCGGCGGTGAAAAAAGATACATATTTATTTTTAAATATTTCGATAAGCAAATAATAAAGGGTTTTTTTTAAACTAATCGCATTTATTTCCTTTATCAAGGGGAGATATTTGTTTAAAAATATCACTTACAGTTTAATTAACAAAATAGCTATAAAAGAATATGCAAAGAACAGAAATAAAAAAATTGTTTATTACTTGAGGGAAATACGAATTACGTAACAAATGTATTTCTAACTGAAAGCCTTAAAAGATGTACCAAACAGAATATTCAAATTCTATAACCTTTAAGCTTTGGTAATAACATATTATATTAATACCGCGAAACCAACGATCATCATTATTATTATTATTGACATGTCTGTGTAATGTCAATTATAAATAATAATATTTACTGAGACATTTCTGTTGGTTTTATTTTTAACATATTTTTTTTTTCAACATAATTATTATTTTTAAACAACGTCAAAAATAATATTCGTTACTTTATAGAAATTACTTATAAATTGTGATAATACAACTGCATTGCTCACAAAAAAAAAAATAAATAAAAAAATAGACTACATTGCGTTACATAAAAAGCAATTTAATAACGTGTAAAGCACGTTAAGAATACATCGTACGCCTATTACCGCATACACTTCTTTATACACCTATTACAGTACTACTCGCGCGCACTAAATAGTTAACGAGTGAAGTGAATACTGTATATAATTTTTCTTCCTTATAATTAATTTGGAGGATTTTCAATAGAGATATAAAAATTCTGAAGCGAGTATTTGAAAAAAAAAAAAATAGTGTAGTTATTATAATTCTAACAGTATTTTATAATATATGTATTGCACATGCGTGCTGTAAAACTGTACCGCCGCCGTAGTGTATAATAAAAATAATGACAACAATAATATAATAATAATAATATGTATTAATTGTTGACTGATCGCAATAAAACATAATAATAATAAGAGCTATGCTAATAATATTGCGTTTGAATATCATTTTTTTTTTTTTTTTATCCGATTCCCCGATGGTATCGGTTGCGGCCGGCAGGGAGCGTCTCGTCAACGGCGGCAGCGGCGGTGGAGGCGTGATGGAGTACCCCGCCGCCCCGCCACGTCCTCTATGCGCACATACGGACACCGATCAGTATGTCCACCGTGTTTTCGGTCGGCAGCCGTCGTACTGGTCGTACTCACCCGCCGCGCCGGTCTCGTCATTTCTCATCCAGCCCCGGCGTTGTCGTAATCAAAGAGCAACGACAGCGTGTGTCCGTCGCGTGCGGTGTACGGTCTACTGGTGTGTTCCAAAAAACCGACGCGATTGCCCGTCGCGGCATCGTCATTGTAACCCACGCGCGTACACGTCTAGTAGCAATAAGTACTTTTTATATTTATTATTATTTTAGTGTTTTCAGCCTTTGAACACACACCGGCACAACACCGGTCCGCATTCCATTATTTTGAACAGGACCGTTCGCACGCGCCACGCGCAGTCGTATACACGATCGCGTCGTGTGAGACATATGAAGTGAGACGAATAATAGGACACCGGAAGAGAAGACCCGCGGCGAACGGCAAAAAACAATTCTGCGGCAAGCACGTCGCGAAAATCACACCAGTTAACGGCCGTTTTTTCGTCGACGACAATGTCTGACGACAGCAGCAGCAACGGTGTCAGCGGTGGCCCCTTGACCGTCAGAAATCTGGTTAGTACCTATATTATTATTTTTTTGTACCATTACTCGGCACATTATCGTACTTTTTCTGTGTGGTGTTATTAAATGACGTAACATCTAATAACGTGCATACTTGGTGGGACGACTATTGTCTGTCGTATTATTCGAGACGAGTCGCGCCGGTAGTGGTGCGAAATATTCGAAGTGTAATTATTGTTACGATTATTTTAAAAGAAAAAAAAAATGGTTGTGAACCGTAATATGTATATATTATGTCGAATGTGTGCGCGAACGAACGCGTGTACCGTACGTTTTCATTATCACGGCCGCCTCCGCCACCCGTCGACTTAGTGTTTGGCGCGCGCACGCGTGTGCGTTTCGCGTTTTTTCGTCGGCCATAACGGCCCATGGGGGAGGCACGTCCGCAACGGCGGTCGTCGTTTCGTTTTTTTTTCCACCGGACCATAAATGATTATCGCGTTCTCATAGTTCACGTTTCGGCGAATAAACAAATTGATTATAAATTTGTATTATAGTTTTTTATTTTTAATTTCTAAATTATTGGTAATTCGTCACTGGTCGCGAGACCTTTGGATGGGCACGCGGTAAATGCTTGCGCGTGATGAAATCTTAAAACACACGCGTCATTTTAGGGGCAGGTACCGTGTGGTTTTGCGGTGCGAACTAGTTTCGTTCGACTTTTTCCGTCATTTACAGACGCCGGCTCTGCGGGTCGGAACATTTCGTGCCGGCGCGACAGAGTAGAAAGAACTCCATCCTGCGTGGTGGTGATTGCGTCATACAGCGGCGGACGTCGCCCGTCGTCGTTGTCGACAAAGGAATTTCGCCCTCTTAAACACCCCCATCCATATTTCACGTGGCTGCCAGAAAATTTATCACTAGTCACCACCATTACTTCATATTATTATTATTATTATTATTATATTGATGTATTATTATAATACGTATATCGTACCAACTACCAAGATGATATTTACAACAAAACGTGGTGGTTCGTCTTAGGCTGTTGTACGTCTTAATAATTTTACCGTAGGTAAAAACGAGCACCGTCCGTAAATAATAACACTCGTCCTTATGCTTGTATCTACAATATATAAAAAATATGATTCTACGGTACAGACTGTTTTGACGTCCTAGTCTGTGGCATTGTGCCGGCCGGGAAATTTTGGTTTTTGTCTGAACCATATCTGTTTTAATATCATAATGGGATCTACCTATAATTTTTTTTTTTTTATTTAATATGTATAGGCATCTGAATTAATTATTATAAAAATATATCAATTAATTATTTTTACTTTTGATAACCCCTCGTATATGCCCGCAAAAAGAAAGCGAATGTGAGCCATTTTTTTATGCAATATTTTCTTAGGTTAATTTTATTCATAATGTCTAATTCATTCCTATCCCCTGCGGATACCATCTTTAAATTTTAACAATAATTAATACTATATTTTAGACCGAAGTTCTTTGCATAATATTAACAATTACTATTGTATGTGTAGTGTGTACATATTTTATTGGTGAATTGTATTCAAAATATTCCACCTTGCATTACCTAACACTTTTTAATTATTAATTAATCGCGCGAGTGATGCAGTCAACAAAACGTTTACACTGTACACACCTGTAGAAACCAATTTCCGTTTGTAAATATTCGGTTTTATTTCCGAGATTATTTACGATCTACTAGTCTGTATAATGTAATGACATTTCTTTGAGAGTCTGATTTTTGTTTCACATATTCCGGATTTTTAATTATGTTACGTAGGAGAAGTGGATCATAAGCGAATAGATAATAAATTGCAATCTGGATTCGTTTTCCTTATTTTTTTCGTCATGTTCAGGGTTGTAACTTGGTAGGTACAGTACATATATAAATAAAAAGTATTGTTTATGTGTATAAAACCTGCAGGAGGCAAAAGGGGCATTTGTCTTGGGCAGTTTCGAAGGGGTGGTAAGTTTTTTAAAAATTATTTGTACGTACGAATATTTCTACTCAAATGTTAATAGGAAAAAAAATATAAACATCATTATCTTCGCTCATCTCAAACTTCAGAGTTTGAAGTTGATTTGTCTAAAATACATCATTTAACAATATTGGAAAATTGTTGGTAAGTAGTTACGCCTTATAATAATTATTAATGAGATATTGTGGATCATATAGATAATGTTAATGCAAGTTCTAAAATTTTACATCAGTCTTAGACAACAAAAAATTGCAAGATAACCATTATCATTTATAATTCATTATCGTTTACTTATTTGTATAATTTATTTCATTTGTATTTATTTTATGATTTACCAAAAGAATGAATTTCTAAGATAGGTAGTTTTTATTTTATAACTTATGAGTTAAATCTATTATTTATATTAGATCTATTATTTTATGTTAAATTATATTTATTATTATACTTAATTACATTAAATTGATCTATTATTAACTGTTTGATGAATATGTAATTCTTAGACATCAAATGAAGATATTAGTTATTAGTATCTACTTAAAATAGTTATTATAAAGTTAATATATATGTTAAATGTAAGGTAAACAACTATTTCCTTAAAAACTCTAAAATTTGTACTTTTGGGGAATGTTCTATATTATGTTTAAAGAAGTTAACTATCTTCCGGTTCCCACAACTGTTTATACAAGTAACCACTAACCACTGTGGTAACTTGTATTAAAGGAATAAGATCCTCATGTCCTATATAATTTTCTAGACTTAAATTATTTCAGATTTTTTTATTTTGCTTAGGAGTAGTTTTAAGAAATTATTGTACCATGTTCTACCAAAAATTAATTTTTTTTTTTAAATTTTACCAAAAAAATTGACTTGAAAATTACTGAAAATAGCATTATAAGTGAACGTACAAACGTCAATTAAAGTGCCTTATGATTCGATCTATAGTCACATTTTATTATAAATTTAAATATATTTACGGGCACATACATGGTATTTTTTAGGTTATATAATAGGTATGTATATTGTATATATAATAACAACAATTGGTTTTAAAATTATTTCTATTTAGGTATTAGTGAGAATTAATAGGTACTTATTTACTTTTATTATTACAATTTAGTTTAAAATTATTTTTCTTACATCCAACTCCCATCCTGACTTTTTTTACATTCTGAGAGGAGTGAAAAAGCGAGTATTTTTTTCTTTTTTTTTTTGTGTTCAACTTTTTGTGTAGAAATATTTAATCAAAAGTCTCGACCAGCAACTTTTTGAATCATAATTTACTTTCAAGAAGGTACTTTTAAGAGGTCATTTGTCGAAATTCTCAAAAGTTTTTTTAAATATATGGGAAAAACTACACAAAATTTGACAAAAATGCCTCTGGAACAATCTGTTTTTTAACTACAACACATCTGTTTTTAATTCAAAATTCACAAAAAATTGTATAGATGGACATAATATGATAAATGTTTTGGCGAAAGAAAATTTAAAAAACGTGAAAAAAAAATATTCTAATAGTTTTTTTCCTCATCAAAATATATATTTTTTCTTGTTCTCGGTTAATTATTAGGATATGAAACTGGTCGTGTAAAAAATAATTTTGTTTTGTAATAGTAATAAATTTTATAATTTTTAAGTAAACTTGTGTTATATTAACTGAAGTTCCACTCAGAATCGTTTTATTGAAGAAATTATTTATTGTTTCTTTAAAATTTAACACACCCACCAATTCCCTCCTGAGGAACGAAGATACCCCGTTGTATGAAGTATGTCCGGCTCTTTTTTATCATTGCATTTGTACTTTAAATTTTTCAATAAAAGATTGTTGATGTTAAATAATAATAATAAAAAAGAAACTTAACAATTTTATATTAAAACTTAGATGTATTTGTTTAAAGAAGCACATGCAATTTAAATTATTTTGAATCTATTATTATCATGAAACTTAATAAAGATAAATCAAGTTGATCTCTTTTTTTATAAGATTTATTTCCAGACCTGATAACATTTCGATAATTTATTTTAATATTTTATATGATGCGGAAAAAAATGTAGCTGCTATTAATAATTATTTAAAAACACTGTATACAAGCGATGTAAATTTTGAATTAGTATTATTTTACTTCTTAAATCTGTGCATGTGTAACGGTATATAATATTATTACCTAATATTGTACCAATATTGTTTGCAGCAATTTTATTGGTATAAAAACTAAAATCGAGTTAAATGCATATATTTTCACTGACACGAATTTATTGAACTGTTGTTATTTTATAGTAATATTGCTAATAGCTATTTATAAGACGTCTAAATTATACGTTATAGAATACACGTTTAAAAAAAAATACGCGATCGGCGTCTCGTATGCTGCTGGTAAAATATGTTTCAGCGAGTGTCACGTCGAACGCGTTCCGAATTCGGTTACACTGCATGAGTAGATCGCGTGATAATAATAATGACGACGGATCACATTTTATTTAGTTATGTTTGTCTTATGCCTTTAGGTTCGAAGTACGTACCGTCCTCAAGGTGGCTCTAAATCGATGATAATAATAGCTCCCAATCGGTAAAAATAATCGTAATATCGATCAATATGTATTATTAATAATATTTAATATAATTATTTTGAATTTTTTAACGAGTTGTCCTTAACTCTCTACTGCGTTTTCCATCTCGTGTGTCGCTTGTGTCCGCGTTTTCTTCGAACCGTTCACGTCTGCAAATTTTTTTGTATTCACTATCGCCGCCGGAGCTATGCGCTAGAGATTTCGCCGTTCTGCGAGAGTGAGGACGTTCACGCATTTATTATGACGTGTTATCTCCGTCTTACAAACTTTTAACACTTGGCAAATTCGCGCCTTCAGTAGATTTTTTTATCATTAGCTTTTTATATTTGAATAAAATGACCAATTATCAAATTTAAAGGGATGCATGAGCACCGAGTACTCGGGGGCGGTGACGCGACCGTACCACGTAAAATAATTTTATTATTTTTTTAAATATCACTAATTATCATTATTCTGTATTATCACCAATTTTTAATTTTTCTTATAATTTTATAAAGACTTTACGAGGTTTATTATTTTTTACAATTTTATAAATAGTTCAAAAATTATACTTAAAAAATTCGATAAATGTAAATGTTGTATATAGATAAAAATAAATATATTCTTGCACCACATGGAATTTTGAAAACTCGGCGCCCCTGAAGAGGTGATAATATTTATTTAATCTGTGTTTCCACGCGGGCTTTTACGGTGTTTTAATTTTTAAGCATAAACATACTTGTACTTAAAAGCGTTATTACAATTATTTCTGAAATAAAGATGTTATTATTATTATTATTATTAAACGAGTTGTAAGCGTTTTAAAATTGTTATATTTTTTAGTCATCGGTAACTCGCTGGAAAATGAGAATATCTTAAAAAATCCACATAGTAACTCAGATCATAGATTTAAATTTTTGAAAATGGATCAATTTACTCTTGTAACGGTGATGCTGAACTCGAATTCGCTATATTGATGGTGGGTATGTTAGTAAAACGGAGATAACACTACGTACTTTTTTGAAATTATTCTTCCGTGTCCTTACGACGACGATGACTTATCACGGGTGGTGGTACCCTTGAGGTTGTTATTATTATTATTACTGTTATTACACGATGAGTGTTAAGCGATGTAGGCGGCGGCGTGTTTTTATTTTCAATATTCGTTTTCTCCTCTCCCGTGTTGTCCGCCGTCCTGTTGTCGGCTTCGGCGGCGGGCGCGCGGGTGACCACCACAACACACAATCGTCGTGCACTACGGTTGGACGCCGGGACGACGCGACGTTATGGTGTACGCGCGCCGCCACAGCGCTAGCGCGGCCGCCGTTCCCGCGCACCGCACGCCACGCAGCCCGCAGAGCAACAGCAGCAGCAGCAGTATTTCGTGTGTTGGCGACGTTAGCAGCGCGCCAGTTTCGTTCGAACGAACGACCGCGTAGTGCATTCGCCGTTTGTTTGCCCGTGTGATGTTCGTTTACCGTGTGCGCCGCGATCGTCGTCATCACAATTTTTGTTCACCCGTATGGTAAAGTTATTCGTTTGTCTCTCGTCCCCGTGTCGTTGTCGTTGTCGTTGTTATTGCCGTTGACGAGTCTTTGTTGGTGGATGTGTCCCGGTGGTGGTGGTGTCTCGTGTGCAAGGTGCGCGCGTAAGTAAGACCGAGACCGCCTGTGTTTTGTGCTGCGCGCGCGTGCGAGTGCGCGAGCGTTTGCCGCCCGTGTGTGCGAGTGCGCGCGCCAGAGAACGCGGCCGCCGCCGCACGAAAATGGCGTCATCGTCGTCGACGTCGCGCGACAACGAACCCAGGAAAACGACGTCGTCGCACCACAAGTATTCGTCGAGAATTGTGAGTGGAATGAGAAAAAAAAAAACGTGTTGCCGCCCGGTGCCATTCGGTTGCCGCGTGAAAATCCGATATTTTTCTCTCTCTCATTTTTTTTTTTAACCTTTGTAAAAAACCGATGTGCTCTTTCCATGCTCCCGCCGTTTTCTCGAGATCCGATATTTTTCTCTCTCTCATTTTTTTTTTTAACCTTTGTAAAAAACCGATGTGCTCTTTCCATGCTCCCGCCGTTTTCTCGAGTCCCGGATATTTTTCCATTTTTTGTTTTTTTGTTTATAACTCAATACTATCCACGTTAAGTGTACCGAATAAATTGTCGATTTGTTTTTCTTCGCTCATAAAAATTCAATATAACAAAATTAGATAATACGTGCGTATTATCCCTTCGTGGACCTTGTTGCAGGCGTACCTACAACGCTCACATATATTTTTTTTGCTTACGAACGTAATAATTTTTAAATCGATTTTCACCGGCAGAATCGAACCAATGATATCGCATAATATCTTAACCGTCTGCTTTCTATTATTCTCGTATAACATGCGCAATACGCGCTCCGTGTTCATTATTCACACACACCTGTTCATCGTTTCCTTTTTTTTTTTTTTTTTTCATAAATGTGATACGCACACCTCACTTGCACCTCCCGTCTTTACGACAATATTTGCAATGCTTTACTTACCTATTATTTACTGTCACGTGGATTTTGCTTTTATTTTTTTCATCTCTTATTATAAATTAAAATGTAATTTGCACAAATAATCACTTCTCAATTAAATATTCCCTAAGTCGTGGGATTAACATAAAAATACGTAAAAATATAGGTATTGGCATACAAATAACGCAGCACAGATAACTGTTTGATATTTCGAATTCCTTGAATAAAAAATTAAATTGGTGTTAAATTCTTAATTACCTATTAACGTTGTAGTTAAGAAACCATTCGCCTCTTGTTTTTGATGTCCTATAGAAAAAAACCAACCACGTGCTAGATAAGTTACAATCTTGTGTTCACTTTACAGCATGTTGTCAAACGATCCGATACACAAGATTTCCCTTTACATTTGTACCTATTATTTTAAATATTTAAATAACGCAGTTGGGTATTATACCGTTACTGAACTGTGATCATTCATGATTGTTATTATTGGAATTTACTTCTTTTACATTCATCTGTAAATTTGTGGCACCGAGTACAGTTTACTCTGTAACGGTGAGTACAGATAATATCTTAATATAATCTGTATTATCTTAATAGATAATAGGTATCGGATTGATTTCGAGTGTTTTACGTACAGATATTCGTGAAATATTGTTTTAATCGAAGTTTTAATATTTCACACATCTTATGCTATCGTACTAAGTAAAAATTGGGATAAAAGTGGATTAAGAGGGGAATTAAACTGTGTTTAAGTATCCATTTTATCACAGTGTTCTTAATTTTATGTTTTTCGCAGTAATTATTTTATTTCCTTTTGTGTATGAGAAGCGGCAACCGACTCGGGTGTGATCAGTTCAGATTCTTGAGTATATTGTACTCGTATGCCGGAAATCCTTGCAACAGTGCATAGCCAACCTGTCTGGTGGTGGTAGACAGTGGTCCAGTAGGCAGTTTGCCGTCAGACCATAGATAACATATTATTATAAAGTCAGTCTATGTAGACCACAGCGACGTAAATGACGTCTGTGCAGTGAGTGTGACGATCTAAATCTCTCGTGCTTAAAACTACATTTTATATGAACTACTAGAGTAATACCTATAATACTTTAATGAGTTAAATCCTTCGATAAATCTTAGAAAGACTTATGAATTTAATTTTGTATTCAATTGTTAAATGGTGCACGTACTATATTAAAATAAAATTGCGTCTTAGTATTTTATAATAGATAAGTAGGTACTAGGGTTGAGTTCGGAAAAATAGTTTTTTTCATTTTAAATAAAAAACAGTTTTTATTAGGTTTAATTTAATACCTATTTTATTATTTAATCTTTAAGATGGTTGTGTTGAAAATGACGATTATTTTTGTTGTTTATATTATTATTTATATTTTATATTTCTTTCGTTCTGAATCGTCTTATTGAAGAAATAATTTATCGTTTCTTTTAAATTTTACACCTCATCCTCCAAGAGTATCTGACCCGAGGAGCGAAGAATATCCGTGGTGTGAAGTATGTCCGGCTTTCTTGTCTGTCTATACATAACATTTTTTCAGCTAAACCCTTGTAAAATGTTTATTTTTTGTTCCGTAAGAAATTTTGTTGAGTCAAAATATTGGCAATGAATCTAGATAGGTATCAAGTTTCAAAAAAATCTGTCGAACCTATTTTCTTTAAAAGTGTATGTTTTTTTCGCTGGCTCCCCCTGAAAAAAAATATCTGCGGGTGATCTTGTGAACATATTTTTTATAATAAGGATATTAGATAGTTGATCAAAATAGAATGAACCGACCGAAAACGGATATTTACAAAATGGCCGAAAAGTGCATTGGTGGTTGAAGAGGGAAAGGTTCATGTTGGTCGATAATAGTTACATCCGCTACACGATTGCTAATGGTCCTTATCTGTCGATAACCTTTTTGAATAACAAGATTGCTAACGTTTTTACCTCTAAATTTTTATGCGAAATTGCTGTTCCGTGTTATAAGGTGCGTTCAGAGTATGGGCTGTCTGACGACAATCTTTAGGCGTGCCTTTATAGATACAAGATAATAATTGAATATAATCATCTTATCTACATTATCCTATAGTACTACAACTACTATGTACTATTCCATTATGAATTGTGTAATTTATATAATACTAATAAATAATAATCTTTAATACAACGTAATTCGTCAATCAACTGAGTCGGTGATACACATTTTAGAAGTTGTTTAGTTAGGCTAATTGTAGACACAAAAATTAATTTATCGCAAAATGATTGATCGTAAATCTTGTATTATCTAACATTACTAGTAAAGATAACAAGTAACGAGGACAACTAGAAGACAATGGCAATGACCACCGTACATTCAAGTTTTTTGTTTTCATTAGTTTTAAATTCATAATATTTAAGCTGTTTCACAATTTAACAACGTCGCATGAAAAATCTTTCGCTATCGTTACGTTTTAAGACATAAAACATAAAATATTTTTTCTATGATCCACCGCAAAACACTCACAGTAGTGTACCAACCAAAAATATATTTTAGTTCAACATGTTCAATGCCTATATCAGTATATTTAAGTTCAGTGTATAAACACACAAACATGAAATAATATTGTAATTGTGGTCGAATTTCGACCATATGGTAATACTAGTACTAATTATTACGTAAATTGTACAAAATTGATCATTTTCACGAATAATGAAATAGACGTGGATCATTTATAAAATGATAATGTCAAGCAATAAAAAAATGTATAATAATTGTTTATTATGTTAAAAAATTGTTTTAAACAAATGTTTAAAACATGCAACCCTTGTTTTCGCCGAGGTTTTTGTACTCTTTAGATGTGAAATTTAAAAAATCTTAACTTTTTCAGCTTCTTTCTATAGTTAGTCCACCCTAAAGTCAAATATATATAAAATAACATCTATAGGTAAGTACCTAGCTGTCTAAGGAAATGAGAATACGATAATCACTATCAGGTTTCTTAGATATTAATCAATTCACGAATATTTTAATATCCTAATTATAATTAAATTAAAAATTATTACAAGTTAATGGTTTTGGTAGTTGTAATAACTATAGTTTGGTATAATTACTAAAACTAAAAAAAATGTTTAGTTATAATAGCTTTTATAATATATACATATATAATATATATACTTTGGAAATTAACAAATCTACCTATATATTTTACAGCTACAAGTACTTATTATTAATAGCCTCGCCTTTGTTTACATTTATTTATGTTAGTATTATTAACTAATGTATTAAACTAATTAGTTTTACAATTATACATAATATGTTATATTTTAATTTTTTTATTGATGTTATCACCCCATGTTGTTCATCCCCTTTGTTGATCTAAAATTTCTTCTTGATTTTTTAGAGAATCTTTTTCTAAGCTCTAAGAAGAATCTTTAGAAAAACTATTAAAATATTGAGTACCTAGGTGAAATACATTAAAATATGTTATTTACCTACTAAATTTACGTATGAAGGTTACTGTTAATAAGTAGCAAAAACAAGAGATATGTAAGAAAATTTATGCAAAAACTATTGAATTTAAAGCATTAGTTCCAGGGAATCGCTTATTAATCAACCATACCTATAAAGTTATAGGTATCTATCTGTAAAAAATGATTATTTCGAATTTAGTTTGAAATAAATATGTAGTTTTGTTGTAATTTTAACCATATATTAAGTAATGCGTAATTCTGTTTACATATAAAACTTCTTTATATATAAGCTTTAAAAACTCGTACTTGCAAGAAAAATAATATGTATATGTTATAATGTGGTTTCATTAGTAATGGTCACCTCATTTGAGAAAAAATTCAAAATTAGCAGAAAGGTGTTTACAGATTATATAATGGAAGGGAACTTGAACCCCAATTAATTTTCAACATTAGGTATATAAGTCCTCGCTCCAAACTATCATTTTCACCTATGGTTATAACACTCCCTAAACTGTATACAATAATATGACGCACTTAAATAAAAATTGCATAGCTTAATATATGTTTTACCTGATAACCTTGTTGATTATAACATTTTCAAAGAATTTACACCCTTTTGAGCTAAATATATTTTTGAAACATTTCGTTTAAATTCCAATAAAATTCATAACATTATTTCAATTTTATATGATTAAACACTCTTTATTTCTTTATTTACTTCAAAAAGTTTATAGGAATTGTTTTTATGAAACATTAAACCTATGTATTTCACCTTTGCAGTTAGAATTCAATAACTACAACTCGTATTAGGTACTTTTATGAAAAATAGCTGTTTATTTTTTAACATTATTATCTACATTTGTAATTTCTTGTATAAAGTGTTGACTATCTTAGTCATAATTAGGCTCAGAAGTTACTGCATTTACATGTTTTTTGTGAGCAATTAGATTTATTGCTAAGTAAGCTAGAAATTCATTTCATGATACCACGAAATAAAAGTTTATAGTACATATTTTCGCATTTTTAGTGATTTTGCTGTTTTAAAGAGCATATTTTTTAATTTTACATTTTTTTAAGGCATATTTGATGATAATATTTGAAATTCGGTAATAATTAAATAAATTCATTCATTTCGAGAGATTTAAATTTGGTGATAATGTATTATTGTACCTACTACGTTTTTATAAGCATAATAAACATAAATAAAATGTAAGGAATAATGAACCTAGTTTTTTAAAATATAAAAATTTGCTAATGGTTAATAATTTGCAATATTTTTACCCTGAAAATAATTAAAAAATATTTAGTGGTTCAATGCAATAATTTTTATGATAAAAACAAAATCACGCCTAAATTTAATTAAAATACTTTTAAATTAGGTGGATACTTAACGGTTCTTTTAATTTTCATTTGGGCTTATGAAATATCTATGTATGAAATTTTATGCAAACAATTAAAAAAAAAAAAAAAAATTTAATTCATGAAACATTTTTTAAGCAATTTTGGATATTTTACATTTTTATCATACGTCCGAGTTAAACTATGAAGATTCATCAAATCCATCAACTCAAAGAATATTAACAATGAGTATTGTTTAATAAAATATTTGTTTTTATGAAAATTTTGTGTAATGAAAAAAAATTAAGTTCAAATCTAGTACTTTTTAAGTGTATTAAGTTCTGAGCCCTAATCATAACAGTCTACAATCTTTCTCATATATATCCGTATATACCTACTTCTGCTGAGTTGTGACACTTAGAAGTTGACATTTTGGCTGATTTAGTGTAGTATATAACACTACCTATTTTACGTAGTAGGTACCTAAGGATTTTCGATTTTTTTTTTTTCTATTACCTTTGAAATTTTTGATGCTGAAAATGATAGTACAATCAGAAGTTGCCCATAAAATTTAGTTTAAAAGTTATAACGATTCAAAATTTGCGATTTTACACTGATAACAGTCATAACGAGAGAGCGTGTTCTACATAATATGCATTCACTCACCGCCTGTAATTAGAATGTTTGGCAGTGATGAAATAGATACGAAAAAGCCGAACAACTTCGCACGATGGGTGTACTTCGCACGACGGGTGGTATTCTCTTGACGGGCGTATTAAATTTTAAAGAAACGATAAATCATTTCTTCAGTAAAACGATTCTGAACGAAGGAAGTTAATAATAAAAGAAAAAAAAATGTCCAAAATTTTTTTTCACATTTTCGAAATTTTCTTGTGGCAAAATTATTTTTATAGGATATTCTATCTATGTTTAAATTTTCATATAATTCGGATCAAAAAATGATGGTTTTCGAGTCGTTTTTGTCAAATTTTTTCCAAAAAAAACATTGAAGAATTGAGAAATTCAAAAAATGACCTCTCTAAAGTACAATCTAGAGGTGAATCGGGTTTCAAAAAGTTATTGATCGAAGCTTTTGGACAAGTATTTCTATACGAAAAGTTGTACACAGAAAAAAAAAATAATAAAAAATAAATAAAAAAAAATAAACATCATTGTAAAAACAATAGCTTCTTCACTTCATTCAGAATCTAAAAAAAAGTATAGTAAAGGCAAGAAATCTCCGGACATACTTCGCACTTCGGATATATTCTTCGCTCTTAGATGAGATACTCTTGGTTGGTGTGTTGAAAATGACGACCATTATTGATCTTTAACTTTTTTCGCTCAAAATCGTCTTAATGAAGAAATGATTTATCGTTTTTTTTAAAAATTCCACAAACCCACCAATGGGTATACCAATGGGTATCTGGCCCGAAGAGCGAAGAATATCCGTGGTGCGAAGTCTTCGCGGTTATTCCTTTGAGTTTTTTGCACGGAAATATGACCCACACGTATAGTGTCTCGTGCACTTATTTATTTATTTATTTTATTAATATTCATCCGGAGTAGGTATATTTGGGGGTTTCAAGCACAGCCTGCTCCGGCGATCCTGCTCCTGCCGCCGCCGCCCGAACCCGCCGCGGCCGTCTCGTTCACGTAACCGATGCCCCCCCTCCCTCTCACCGCCTCCGCCGCCGCCGCCCGAACCCGCCGCGGCCGACTCGTTCACGTAACCGACGCCCCCCCCCTCTCACCTAGACCCGGACCCGCCCGCCGCCGCCGTCTCGTTCACTGCCGTCGCGCCGCCGCCGCCCGCACGTGTCGTTCGCGTAACGCACGTGCATGCGCGCACTTACCGCCGCACGCACGTGTCAGCATTCGAATGGTGGGGGCTGGTAGGTGGTCAATCCCCTAAATATACCTACTTAACATTTACCGCAACATTTACCAAGTGATAATTCAAATCATTTAGTGCATCGTATACTCTATTATCATAATACATAATATTATCAATTATCACGTGAATATTAACCACTATCACCGTAGTCGCGTGAACCGTTCACGCGACATCTACCTCCGTGTGCGTCGTATGTTTATTATCATATTGGAAATATGATGTAATGGAATGTAATTTACTGTTTGAAACAATCATTTCGGGTTAAATATCAAGCGGTATATTTGTACGTTTTATAATTATTTAATTTTTTTTCATGATTATTTTAGATTCATTAGCACGTAATTGATCACGTATGAAAAAGAAGAGTTCCAGGTATTTTACCAATATACAGTTCAACGATATGATGTTGGTCTGATGAAGGTAATAATTTTATTAGTATTTAAAATATTTTGTAAAACAAAT
>JAIPRM010007533.1:0-17087 GCA_025469315.1 Stegophylla sp. TES_Ste_2020 | reverse complement strand
TAATTAATTTTAAACATTTTCAATTCTTTAAAATTCAACATTTTAAACAACATTTCGCTATTTGATTGAAATACTCGAAAAAAAAAAACCTTTAAAACACTAAAACTTTATCCTAACAGTGTGAAAATGTTTTTAAAAAATCCGGACATACTTCGTACTATGGGTATTTATATTTACTATGAATGTTTCTATACAGGTATACACGAACGTGTAATGTATACAGATACTTTTTTTTTTTTTTTGAAAGAACGTCATTGTAAAAGCACTAGCTTCTTCGCTCTACTGAGAATTCTAAATCAAGTAGTGTTTTCAAGTTTGGAAAACATTTTAGCCGCATTCAACGATATCGATGTTATATGACCTATGGCTCCGCTCAAAATGATATACTCGAGTCGGCTGCTCTGCGCCGTTACGTTTCGATCGTTTGGGGGAGGGGGGGGGAATATTGTCATCGTTATTCACGACGACGAAAACGTGTTGGAAACGTAACGTTTTATCCCGGACAAATAATAAATGTGCGGCGAAAACTGGAAACGAATAATATTATAATATTCCGACCGCCCTAGTAGTCGCGGAGGCCCTCCCGCGGTCGAAACAGGCGACAAAAAAAACGACAATAATAATTCGTGTCGCAACGGACACTTGTCACCGGACCGGAGGTGTACACCACCTTTACACGCGACTTTTCGTGTTATCGACTCGTGTTAACAAATCGCGCCGCATAATTTCGTCGTTAAACCGACTTATTAAAAAAAAAAAAAAAAATAATAATGACAACACGACCGGCCGGCACCTCTGCGTGAAATTATTAATTGTCACTGAAATGAACGTGAGCGCTCGATTTTCTTTTTCTTTTCGTTTTAATTTATTCGCGTCTGCTCGCCTACGTGAAAAAAAATCGACACAATCGCGTTCCACTGTGCAGACGGATTTTTTCCTCTTTTATTTATCAGAGAAATCATCGAAAAACCTCCTACGAACATAATAATATTATCGTACAGAGATTATGATGAGTATTGAAAAATTATAATAAACGCGATTGCTCCTTTTCGAGCACACCGAGACCGCGAGCGCGATACACGATTTTGCGACGTATGAAATACTACTAAAAACGCGTAGGTTCGATAAACGTGCAGCCTCGCCAGAGCATTTGATCGCTGGAGAATTTGAAATTTTGACGGATACGATTATAATGTTGGTAGGGGTCAGTGGTTCCCAACATTTTCCATCACATCCCGTTTATTAAATAAAAATAGAATAAAGTATAATAAACAAGAATGCCGGGCATACTTCGCACCACAGATATTCTTCGCTCTTCGGGTCAGCTCACTCTTTTGATGAGTGTGTTGAAAATTACTACTATTATTGTTCTTTATAATATTGACTTCTTTCGTTCCGAATCGTCTCATTGGAGAAATGATTTATCGTTTCTTTAAAATTATACACACCCTTCAAGAGTGTCTGACCTGAGGTGCGAAGAATATCCGTGATGCGAAGTATTTCTGGCTTTTTTCTTCTAATTTGTAATTTAGAGAGGTCATTTTTTGAATTTCTCAACTCTTTAATTTTTTTTTTTTTTTTTTAAACTACCCAAAATTTGACAAAAAAAGACTCGGAAACCATAATTTTTTGATTCAAACTTATTGAAAATTTTAACATAGATAGACAATAATATGAGAAACATTTTGACACAAGAAAATTTTGAAAACGTAAAAAAAAATTTTAGACATTTTTCTATTTTTTTTTTCTCATTTAATTTTTTTCTTTATATATTAGATAAAAAAAAGTAAAGTTAAGTAAAGTAAAGAAAAGTAAAGCGAAGTAAAGTAAAGTAAAGTAAAATATAGACAAAAAATCCGAACATACTTCGCACCATAGATATTCTTCGCTCTTCGGGTCAGATACTGTTGGTTAGTGTGTTGAAAATGACGACTATTATTGTTCTTTATATTATTAACTTCTCTCGTTCCGAATCGTCTTATTGGATAAATGATTTATCGTTTTATTTAAATTATACACGCCCTTCAAGGGTATCTGACCCGAAGAGCGAAGAATGTCCGCGGTGTGACGTATGTCCGGAATTCTTGTCTATACTTTACTTTGCTTTACTTTTTTATAATAATAATAATAATTTATAAATGTTTAATTTAATCAAACATATTTCCACGGCGAAACTGTATAATATTATCACGACACTACCTTTGGGAAACACTAAAGTCGATACTGCAGTAGACGAATATCAAAAACAACATCACACTATACCTACAAAATATAATAATTATTGCACAGTGTGTGCGATTCATATAAATTTAAGTGTATTCCACTGCAGCACGTATAGTACGGCGATAGTACACGTACTCGAGAATTTTATTTTTATTTTTTAACTCGCCAGTGTAAATATTTTTCAAATTTACACACACACACACACACACACACACACACACACACACACACACACACACACACACACACACACGATTATTGTAAAAAAAGTTGATTGGTACGCGTTTGCGTGCGGTTAAAATAACACACAGTGTTGTGTCTAAACGGTATGTTATTAGGTAGGTGTGTGAAACGCCAGAAAAAATGTCACAATAAAATAATAATGTACGTGATATCGGGTTTCGCAAAAAGAAAATATTTGCCGTTCGCAATATAAAAATATTATAAATAAAGAAATTGGTGTCGGTGAGCCTTGATAACTTGAAATTGTCGAACAAACGTTTACACCTAGTCCGCCGTTAAAATTGCCGCGACGCTTGTAAATTCAGGGTTTGGGATTAGAAAGTGATAAAGACAAATACGTGTGTGGTGTAGAGAATGCAAAATATGCAAAACAATTTTCTATTTGCTTTGTATTTTGCACATTTTTACACGTTTCAAAATTATTTGATATTATATTCATGCATATTCAACGATTTTTAAGTTTCAACAATTTTGATTATAATTATTCATGAACAGTAAATCGTTTAAAATGTTGAAAAATTAATTTCAGAAGAAAAAAAAATGATCCGAGTACCTAGGTATAGTAAAACTATATAATTTGTATATTCTTCAAAAGAATGCCACGATTTAAATATTATTGAATATAACGAGGTCAATTTGATTGAAAATAAAATTTCAGAGTAAGTACGGACGAATATTATGATTTATTTCTAGTATACCGACACCTAAAAAGATTGGTAATTTTTTCACAACCTAATGTACTTTTTGACGCTAAGTACGATAGCGTAAACTAGAATTCGAGTGCACTAATAGTTTTCTAATTATTTTAAAAATTCAATATTTTCGGGTATTATATAAAATGCCTGCTATTTCAATTGTTTTCATTGCTGTTGTCTTTTAAATCTGTGCTCACGATTTTTTCTACAACACCAATTTATTTATGCCAGTGGTACAACTACAATATTTTTTCAGTGTATTATTCTTTACAGTAAGTTAATTATGAAAGTACCTTTTCTCCACTTTTGTTTTATATTGCATACCTACTAGTAGGTACTATAGCATCTTAAATCTCCACTCAGAATCTTAAATTATGATTACGCATTCCTTCAAAATTCTTTCAAATTTATCGATTTTCATATTAGTTATTCGCATAAAATCTATAATATTATTATAACGAAATCGTTCGACTGTGACAAATGGGTAAATTCTATTTAGTTTAAAAAAAAAAAATGTACGTACTATTGAGTATTGATCTTGAAACATTTTATTTTGTTTTATTACTTATTTAGTTTATTTGTAATGTACAATTTTTTTAAGTTAAGTTGATTAGATTAATAATATACGCAATTTTCAACATACCCACCAAGAGTATCTGAACAAGAGTGTATTTCACACCATGGGTATTCTTCGCTCCTCGGGTAGAATGTTCTTGATGGGTGTGTTGAACTTTTAAGAAACGATAAATCATTTCTTCAATAAAACGATTCTGAGTGGAGCTTTAGTTAATATAAAATAACAGTAATTGTCAATATGTTCAATATTTTCAGGTATTATATTAAATACCTATTATTTCAACTGTTTTCGACGCTGCTCTTGTAGTGTAGTGGAAGTGTCAAAATAACCGAAAACTTTTGTACCAGGTTCAAACCTTACCTGGTAAACTAAATTTTTTGCACTTTTTCAACCTTGACTGACCAGATGCTACAAGATAAACATTAGTACTAATTATTAAATTATTGTTGATTTACGATAATTAGAGCTGATTTATTAATTTGTTATGATGTTTATATTTTATTGTAATTTGAAATTATTTATGGGATATTCAGTAGGTGTAAGGGAATATATGAAATCAATTTTTTTTTTTTTTCGTAAATAGTGTAAGTAACAAAATAATTTTTGGTTCAACATTTAAGTGTTATATGTGTATATCATAAGTAAATAACATTTAAGATCAGTGTACGGTCATAAAAAAATTAATTAATTTCCTATTCTAGTCGAGTTTCGACCACATGGTGATACTAAGTATTGATAATTGCGTAAAATATTACACAAATTTGATCATTTACACGAAGAATAAATTGAACATAGATTGTACTGATATTAAATAACAATTGTATTGTTTAACATTAACTGAAGTTCTGCTCAAAATCGTTTAATTCAAGAAATGATTTATTGTTCCTTTAAAATTCAACACGCCCGCCAATAGTATCCCATCCTTGGGTCGAAGAATACCCGTGATGCGAAGCACGTCCTTTTCTAAGTATTTTAAGTCTCGAGTCCTGGTCATTACTTATAGATTCTTTTGTGAGAGTGTAATTGTTTTTGTCTCCAAATAACAAAGCCAGGCACGTATACAGGTGTGAGGGGGTTCAGGGGTTCAAATCCTCTCCGAAATTTTTTGGAAAGTTCATTATAAATAACTTAATTAGTTTTCACTATAATGTTATAATACTTCGAAACACAGATGTTTCATTAAGACTGCAGAGAAGATATCTAAATTCAGTTATATTGTAATATGTCCGTATACTAATATTTTATTACGATCCCCTCCCCCCCCCACACGGATAACTAATTTTTGTGCACGTGCCTGAACAAAGCAATAATATAATTCAACGACTGACAACTCCGCTTTATAATTTGTTTATTGTTATTATTATATGACGTGTATAAAATAAAGGATACTAGGGACTAGCACGCGCAAAAATTTGGGAAACCGAATTATCGTTATTGCCGCTGCACGTGCCGACGGAGAGGAAAGTTTTTCGTGCAATTATCTCGTATAGCACGTTGAGAACAAAAAAAAAAAAAAAAAAAAAAAATGGATATGACCCAAATGCCCCCAAATCGAAATATCTATAAATAATAATTATATTCCACATTATTATTATTATTATTCAATATACGCGTATACGGATATACAAATGCCTACAGACATTGAATCCTGCAACTCGTTTGATAGGTTTGATAAGGTTTCCTCGTCAAATTGAATTTTCACCTGTAGCAGTCGCGTCCAAGTTAGTATTGCATTGTAATCAGCACGTGTAACGCCAACGCCTTCACGGGCTCGCGTGAATATAATATTATATAGAAAATTAATAAACTATAATATATTCGTATATACAGTGCATTACGGCGAGACGGCGGCCGAGTGAGTTCACGAACAAGGTCACAACGATAATAATAATTAGATTTATACTATACGAAACGGTAACGAAATCGCGGCCGATTGACAGTCATAATATTAACGCGGAATTTCGCACAGATTCCCGACGACGTGACGGCGTTCGTACATAATAATAATTATCTGATACGATAATGTGCTACAAACTTTAATGCGAATTTCACTTTTGGCGAAAAGTGGTTCCCAACTACTTATATTTGTAGATTTTCATAAATGTCGAGCCCCCTCCTATAAATTGACAAAACTTTTTTCGTGTACTTTACAATATTCGGAAAGATCACTTTTCTATTGATGAACATTAATTATTATAAAAGATCGTTAATCATTTTTAATTGTTTTCCATAAAAATTACACAAACATTTACTTATTCACGATGATTGGGTTGCCTTCCTAACAAGTTTTACGCGCCCCCTCTCACTAGGATGTGGAAAGGCTACATTAAAATATCGTAGAAAATACCATTGACATATGAATGTAAATATACAGGATATTTTAAGTGGATGGTTTTTTTTAATTCGTGCATTATTAAAAATATTTGTTCTTTGTACAAATAAAAGAAATGCAAGGATCGCTGTTTTAAAAACACTACCCTTATTACATTTTCGTTCAAGGCCTAGCTCATCTATATCTTGAGGTACCAACCTATACCACATACTACCCTAATCAAATCTATAACGTCTTTGCTTTGTGAGTTCAAATCACCGCGCACAGACGCCTTTTTCGACGCCTCGAGTTTCTATGCAAACATTATACGTTAAGTGCAACACACACACACACACACATCCATAATATTGGTACACTGTCATCACAGTCGTTTCGTACAGATATTAATTATTATTGGTCTGGAACACGTATGTTATACAATATACGAGTTCGACCACGTGTGATATTCCTTTTTCGAATTTTTTTTTTTCACTAAATTCTCTCTCTATCTCTCTCTCTCTGTTCCCGTCTGACGACAAACTGTGTATGTATATCGTATTCGGTGTGTGTTTGGTTTCGGTATTAACGGATCGACGCACACGGCTGTCCAAATACAGCTGATGGCACGCCGCCCCCGGATGACATCGTGTACATTGGTATCCAAAACCCGCCGTCTTCGTACCCGTTGATATCGCATTAAGAACATGATAACACCTCGAATGCGAATTTCTGCACAACCTTTAACTCCTCGTGTTATCAAACCAAATCTGGTGAAAAAGAACGCTTAGAAAATTAAAACCAGCTTGAGCCGGGATTACAAACATGTGAAAAGTACGTAACGAATAATTTATGTATTGAAGATCTCGCTGATAAATGGACAATATTGAAATACTGTAGAGATTTCCTCTTTTTATTTTAAAACGGTTTTTTTTTTTTTTTTTCGATATATA
Source organism: Stegophylla sp. TES_Ste_2020 (assembly GCA_025469315.1). NCBI lineage: Eukaryota > Metazoa > Arthropoda > Insecta > Hemiptera > Aphididae > Stegophylla > Stegophylla sp. TES_Ste_2020. The sequence continues at coordinate 10,088 of JAIPRM010007533.1, read as the reverse complement.
TTTTTTATACTTAAAATCGTCTGTCATGATTTAAACAGTTTAATTATACCATATTATATTTCATAATAAATGTTTGGTTAGTGTAGAAATTCACCTAAGTAATTGATGAAAGTAAATATGTTTGCATTGTACTATTTCTTATGAAAATTTGCATAAGATTAGTAATACGCCTCGTATCGATCTGTTGAATCTCACGAACTGACGACGATTCGCGTGTGTAACGCACCCGGAAGATCGTTTTTATTTTTTCTTTCGGTTGCTTCTCGCGATAATGCCTACGTGCCGCCGTCGAATACAATAACATGTTATTAAATTTCATCGTTTCTTCTTCATTCGTCTTTTTCCAGTGAAGCAATCCTTTTTTTTTTTTTGTTTTTGTTTTATTATCGCCTTACGGTCACGTATGGAATTTCCTATTTCCAAAACACTCGTGACTTTTGCCCCATCTGACAATTAGGTATAATATTAATATTCGTTTGTTTGTAAAACAAAATAGTAAAAATACAATGCCGTGTTGTATGTTTTTACACATTTACGCGTCGACGTCGTTCGAATTCACATGTATTATAATGAATATTGCACAAAACGTAAAAACGAAAATAAACAAACGACATCACACAATATTTATTGTTTCTGTAACTCGACGTACATATATAACACATATCGTGTGTTTGTTATAGTATTGTGTTACACACGTGGACGTAATGTTGTAAAAGATACTTTTAAAATAATTTCAGTAAACACTCGACAAAATAAAACACGAACAAGACTTTGAAAAATTATTTGAATGTCAGTAAAATACTTTTAAAAATCATTTCGAATACTTTCGAATACATTAAAAACATTTTAATAGGCTAATTTAAATTGAAAACTGATTGTTTTTTGTTTTTTTCGGTATCCACGTAGAATAACAGTAATATAACAACATAAAATAGAAAAAATTACAAAGTTCTATTATTTTTTATGATATAAAATTTAATATAATATGTGGTTCAATATTATAAAGTGTGTCGTTAATTTATGACGAATTTTATATTATTATAATTAATAACTAATTACAAACTAATAAAATTTATTACCTATAGGCTATAGTGTATTTATTTTATTAACTGTATGTTTGATATGGTGTAGCTAATAATTGCTAATATGCATTTAATTATAATGTTTTATTAACTGTTATATTGTTAAAAATGATATAGTGAAATTTAGACATTTTTATTTCAAATAACAAAATAAGACATTATAACAATGAAGTGATTATATAAAATCATTTGAAAAACTAAGAAACAATACAAAGAAATCTAATTTAGAAAAGATATATTGAACATTATTATATATTTGTTAAATCATTCGACTGACTTAGATATTTAATAACTGTTTATAAAAACTAAGTTCATTAAAAATCGTTCGAGTCCAAATGTATCAATGTTATTCGGCAGACTGTCATGCAAGAATAACTGACAACAAAATATCAAAGTACATTTTTGGTGTATGATAACGGTATTGATCAAATAAAATTAACAATAATATTGTTATTATTAGAGTTAGCTTTTTTGACAAATTTTAGAATGTTTTGTATATTTATTAAAACAAACTAATTCAATTAATTTATTATTATTCTTAAATTTACTTAAATTATAAACATTTTATATTGTATATATATATATATACACATTACTTTTATATACTTACCCTACATCAATACAACTAATATAGTTTTATTTGAGAGTAAGCATATATATAAATTGTATTAATACTGCCAAATATATTTTAAGACAGTTCTTAATCTTTTTTTGTACATCAATACATGTTTAGAAATATCTTGACTATTTTTTAACATTTATCAGAGAATTTAATATAGAGAATATATTATATCAAACAATTTTTTGTGCATATTAACATCATATTTTAACATTTTTTTTTTTTTTTTACCAAAAAATCCGTACCCTAGTAATGATGAAATTATGCTCTCGCGGAATAATATCGCGCCGAAAACGGTACGCGCGTGGGTAATTTATTAAGAGAAAACATGATATTAAATCATTATAAATTAACATTACGGCGCGCTAGAGAAAGACGGACAGCTGGTAGAAGAATGAAAACGAATACAAAAAAAAACTAAAAAAAATAAAACAATAATAAATTATTATCGATGAGACCCCCGTGACCCGTCACACCTACAACCGATATATTCGTACGGTATAATATTATATGATTTTTAGTTTCACTTTCTGCGCCACGGCGATGTGTGTTTTCGCCGCTCGAAGATTACAGCTGGTACATTACGGTATTTATTTTATTATTACTTTTTTTTTTTGCATCGTGTACACGCGTTATTACGACGCATTGTTTTGCGAGACGCATATATTATAATAATTAATACGATATAGTCGGCGCAGAATCTTCGGATATCGACGCAACACACGTTTGTGATGGTCGTTGTGTGTTTCACAAGTCGCTTCGCCGCCGCAGAGACATCGCGCGCGTACACAACTGCAGTTGAACGGCAATAACAATGATGACAATAATAATAATCCTCGTCAACAAGTACGATTCGCTTTGGGAAACACGCGTGCAAAAAAAGCACATACGCGCGAGAGTGAAAACGATAATTATCATATTATTATAAGTCACGTACGCGTAGGCGTACGACGCTACGGTAGAAAATAACGAAATTCCAAACAATAATGTACGTGTTATTATGGTATAATATTGTGTGTGCATGCATTAGCTCTTCTCTGATACTATAATGTTATCGGGAAAACGCATATATTACGATATGCAAGTGTATGTGCGATGCGTTACGTTATAAATTATACTTGCACACTCGATTTTCACGATTTTCTTATGTAATATTCGAGACAAAATCGAACCGGCTCATCTGCAGATTAGGTTACATCCTCTCTGAGCGTAATCTCCTTCCTCGCGGTCTGCTGTCCGCCCGAACGACCGGAAACACTGTTGCCACCAGAGGGTGGCTATAGTTCAGTTTATATGAAGCAAGCAAAAGGGCGAGAGTCATAGTAACCATATATAAAAAAAAAAAACCTCAGGTTGTTATGTTTGGTACACTGTAGTCTAGCGTTAGATAATATACCCTTATCAGTTATCAATAAACATTGTTTATTTCTTTGATTTAGAATATTGTTGATCATTTCACATGTTCTCTTTTGAGTTCGCTGTTAATTTGTTCGCATTTGGTTCTTAATTGTATTTAAATAATTTGTAATTTGTAATTCTCTACCATAAGCACCAATTTATGGAAGTAGATACATCAATTAAAATAATATTTGTTTTGTATTTTATTTTATTTAATCAAAAATTTAATCGATAATAGTATTTTTGTATTGTCTGGTATTTTTATACTGAGCATTTGGTCACTCTGACGCTCGCCCTTTTGCCTGCTTCATACTGGTGCACAGTGTAATATATGCCATGGCCTCTCTTTACATTCTTACTCTATGGTTGCCACTCCTTTTCGTGTTCCGACATTATCCTCCAGCGTTGTTCACCTCTAATGTGCTAAACTAGCGGCGTACGCAGGATCTTCCAAGAGGGGAGAGGGACTAGTGGTAAACGAAAGATTTTAATTTTCATTTGATATTTTCTAGAGAAGCAATTGTCTCTTCTCTCCCCCTCCTCCCCAATAAGTTATTACCACCCTGAATGAATTTGTATTAGATAATCGTAAAACTTAAAAACACCATTATCGAGTGAAAAAAATAATATCAAAATATTGTATCCAAGATAGGGGTAAATTGGTGTGTTGTTGGGTTGTGTTAGGTTAGTAAAAAGTGTGTGGTAAAGCATATTTGTGTAGACGTATACTTATTTTCGCAACCACCTATAAGTGATTATTTTGACAAAAAAATCGAAAAGTATAAAACATATATTACGCAGTCTATTTTATTGATAAAAGGTACTTAAACATTGATAAATGATATTTAATAAAAAAATTCAATTATTCTGAAATATTCTGCTGTTACTTAAAAAAAAAATAATGATAATAACAAAATAAACAATATGTAATTACACGTACCCAATATGTTAATCGATTATTTAAAAAAAAGATGTTTAACATCAAACACCAAATTTTTATTCAAGTTATTACACAATATGATCGATTATCCTGGATTTAAATTCAATAACTTCTAGTAACAAACCGACATTCTATTCTTTAATTATAAAGATCAAATATATTATTTTATACGCCCTGAAAACATTTTAATGTCTGTAGGTAATACCGTAATTAATTATAATAAGTTTTATACTCCATAAGTCATAAGGTTTCTCACTATTTAAAAAAAAAAAAAAATTAAAAATACTAATTAAACATATCACTTTTATTTGTATTCGCTTGTTTATATATACAGGGTGATTTTTTATGTATGCCCACCCCTTTTTTGGTCATAAATTGCGAAAACTTGATTTTCTTTCGTAATGTTTGAGTTTTTTTTAAAAACTATGTTTTCTATAACTCATTTGATTTTTGATTCATGTCTCCTTAAGGATGTCTAGTGGATGTATATTAATATATTTGTAATTATTGAAATTGAATTCTGCAATAACGAATAAAGATATAATAATAATTATTATTACTATTATTATTAATACTAGGGGAGGGGGTAAAAATTATGAAAAAAAAAATAAAATAGCTACTTAGAACTTACACGACGTACTGTGGGAGAAAGGCGATCTATATAAACGCAGCTCGTTCGTATACTTATATAAATATTATTTTTCGGCGGGAAGAAAGTGTGTGAGTATATATAATATGTATATAAAATTTTTTTCTTTTCACGAATCGTCGTGCACACACACACACACACACACACTTGTATGTAATAATAATTAAGACGCGACGATAAAACGCGTGAAATTAACATTCGCGTGTACCGTCTAATGTTGCGTACAACGACGAACGCACGTACGCGATATTTCGCCTATCCGTCGAACTCGTATCGTTAAAATTTCTCTATAATAATTATTATTATATTATATTATCGTGTATACTCGCGACGTGTGATCTTTCATTATTTCCGTTCGCGGTAAAAGCGTACGGTGAGTAGCAACTCGTTCGAATTTGGTAACGCGCGTTACGCAAACACCGGACGGTGCGGGGGCGTACGCAGTAATGTGCGCGGAATTGGTGGGCGAGAAGGCTAATAATATTATATTATAAACGAATAGATTTCCAATGTCTTTGGATGTTGAAAAATTCGATATCGAATCAAAACGATCGTTTCCGCATGCAAACCGGTGCGCCCACTCGCTCGAGTACGCCACCGAGATTTGAGTTCGTATTTAGAAAAGGCACGTCTAAACGTTTTCGAATCCCTGAGTTCAATATGACAATAGTTTTTTGACTGTTTTTTTTAGGGATTATTTATAAGAATTATTGGTGTGATTAAGAGATCTCGGGGTTCAATCCTTCCCGAATCACTCAAATCCCCCAAATTTAAAAACCGCATCAGGTTAATCTTTTTAGGAGCTCAATAAAACGAATGAATATTATTAATGTGTTACATTCACATATTCTATAACATCAAAGAATCCACTCGATTAATAACAGTGAGTCAAACTAATCTTTTTGAAGACATGTCATTAATTTAATTTGAGATCCTGTCAGCTAGACAAAAATTTCATAAAGAAAATTAAAAAACAACATTTGAATAATATTTAAGTATTCGTTATTTATTATTTCTCAGAAAAAAAATAAACATTTCAATGTCTATATTATATTTTTACAAAAACAATGTAAGATAGATACACCCAAAAAAAGTATCTAAACACAAGATAAGAGATACATTTTATACATTTTTAAAGATAATAGATTCAAGGTACAAATGTATGCAGTGGCCTGATGAACATCTATATTTATTGACGCATTTTTTTTTTTCTGATACTCTATATTCACCAAAATTATTCTCTTTCTCACTCTTTATTTCATTCCCTCCCTCCCTTGAACCCAACACAATACTAAAAAGAATCAAACACACTTTAGTGGGCGTCACGCGAGTCTTTTCGCCATATTTGTTTATCTAAAGTAAAATTAAGCAAAACTGAAAATTAAAATTAAAATGTTCAAGTTAAAATTGAAGCATCGGCATGCATTAACAAATAATTTGTAGAAAAGAATATTTTCAAAGCAGACACATATCGATTTTTCTAACTATTGTCCCACAATGAAGTTGCTACAGAATTCGGTGTTTTCTTTAAAAAAAAAAAAAAAAATAGTATTTATAACTTTTTTATTAGACCTTATCATTTTTAAAAATGAAAAAAGTTTTTTTCAAAATTTTAACAAAACAGCAATATGGCAAATCATAATGCTCTAACAAAATTAGATAAATTTACACCTGATTGTGTCACGTCCTCTCGAGAAACGGCCGGTATCCATATACTCGTGAAAATAATAAAACCGATTTTCAACCCTCCCGCGAATCGCCTACCCTAATAACGAGTGACATCAAAATTAACCACTTCAGCTGGCCACTGCGAGCATAATATTTAACAGATACTGTTCATCCCTGCATACCGTCGACCACCTGTGGCGGCGAGAGAGTAGACAGAGCGATTTCACATGTGTGCGCTAATCGAATTAATGTCGAATAAAAATGCGTTGTTTTCAAACGCGACTCTAGTGGCCTATATAATAAGTGTACATTAGAGTCGCGCGACAACGCGTGTATTCGTCGATAACGGATAACTGTAAAAATTCCTCAAAAAAATATCGATATAGACGATTAAAAAGAATAATATTATTATTATTATTATTGATAAAAAAAAATAAAAAAAAAATACTCCTTCGGGTCGGTCGAAAATAACAATAATAATATGATTTCGGCCGACGACCGGAGAATCGTTATTTTTCTCTTCGCACGGCTGAACTGCTGTTGTTGAAAATATGTAATATCGTCATACGCAACAAGTGTACCGAGAATCTGTGGACAGCCTAACCTATAAATATATATATATATATATATATAGTAGGTCCGTCGGGCGATGCATCGGCGTGTAAAAAATTATTATTGCGTTATTGACTGGCTGCTTCACGTACATTTAGATGAATTTTTCCGTACTGGTGTACAAGTAAAAGCATAATTGTTACCATGTACCTATATAATATGATTTATAATATATATGCAAATATATTTGTGCGGGTACATAATAACTATACTCAGTCGAACGGCAGATGCTCGTTACTGTACAAAATATATTAGCCGTTAAACGATGGTATGAAAATAATGTGGACAAAGTAATTTCAGAAAAAAAATGAACGTATCAAATCATAAGAAATTAAAATACACGATTCATACCGTCGATGAACAAAATAAATAAAACGCTGAACGAACTAATAGCATAATTAATTTTAAAAAAGTCCGCATACTTCGCACCATGGGTCATAATCATAGGCGCAAATAGTATTTGATATTTGGGGAGGTTCAGGTCAAACTGTATGCTCTTGTTATAAAGAAATCAGTCTGAGCAAAAAAAGCAGTGTATTCATTAGATTTTGGGGAGGGGCTATATGCAGTCTTAGGGGGGCTAAGCCCCTCTGTCCTTCAGCTCCTCCCCCCCTCTATTTGTACTTATGGTTATAATCGGGGTTCTGATGAGACTGTACAAATCATTAGATTATTCGAAATCGAAACTAATTAATCGTATGATCAATTTTCAAATTTTCGAAAAAAAAGTTTGGTTATGACTTGATTATTATTTTCAACACTATTTACATGTTTATAATTGGTATTAAGTCGTAACATACAAAAATAAATCAATAATTATTTCATTAATTTATTAGTTCATTCAATGATATACGTATCACTTGATTTATTAGTCTTTTCTCTTTAAAAATACGACATTTTATATATGACCTTTAACGCTGCACTCGTAATTTTACCATTTTAATTTTTTTAAGTAGAGTTTATAAGATTATAGCTTTTATATGAAAAATTTCAACTTTTCAGGAGAGTAATATTTCTATATATTCTAGAAGGCCATATGAAACAGAGGTGGAACCAGGGCTTAAATTTTGGGGAGGGGTCGATTAAACAAAAATGGATCAAATATACATAAAATTCTCATATTTTTACACGCCTTCAGTATTTTTTGTATGCACATTAAAACTGTTTGGAAGTCCAAAGAGCCCCCCTCCTCTTGGATACACACCTGTTACAATACAAGATTAATAATTAATAATTTATTGAATATAATGACATTTAATATTAGAGCTACAATTATCATATTTTGGCACATAAAAATATGTATCATTGGGTAAACATACGAATAATTATAAACAAATAAGTAATTGAGTAATGATTGAATTTTCTCACATGTCAAATTTTGGTTCTCAACCACAGATATTATTATTCCGTGGTTATTTCAGACTTTGTCGGTCACAAGAACCTACAGTGAATCTCACGGGAGATCTCACGAGTTTGTCGAATCTGAATAGATCTTTTATCGTACACCGCAATAACTTACTATATAACGCGTATCTAATGGAAGGGGGGGGGAATGATCGATGATGCCAAGCCGTGTTGTAAACGTACGTAACGTCATTATTACGCGGGGTACAGTGGCGTCAGACGCGTCGTTTAAGTGGGCATTATTTTTATATTTTCGTTTTTGTTTACCACCAGACTACCCCCACGTGACGAAAACACGATGAAAATAGGTAATAATACCATAACGACCGGTGTTGGCGACGCGATCGAGTGGCGTCGTCTCTAACGCCAGACAGAACCCTCAGGATCGCAGACTGTCGTCGACCGCGTTAAATTGGATAAAACGCGAGACGAGGGTTTCGCGTAAACAAAAAAAAAAAAAAACGGAGATATATATCCGTCTACACGCCGCCGGCTCATTGTATTTCCATAATATTATAGAGTCTGCGACGAAAACATAAAAAGAGACCCGAGTGGACAAGGTACTCAGTAGTGTACCAGGGCAATCGGTCACGGCGGCACGCGCACAATGCGTCGTCGAGACGACTGTCGCCACTGTCTCCCATCTCGTTTAGGTACTGTTTATTATGTTGTTATTATGTAGTACCCGTCACCGTAGTCGCCACTCGGTCGGGGGATGGCGACAGATCGAGAACCACCGAAAACATAATGTTACACCTTATTTACAAAAATATCACATTTCACACGTAAAATTCGATAATCGATTACGTTTTTGTTTTCGGGAAAAATTACATTTTTGTTTTTTTCAAACAGAATAATTTTTAAACCATCGATTAGTAGAATATTCAAACCGGAATGTTCTAAAACGGGGGTAGAAATTTTGAGTCGATAGCAATTTTCTTCTTGATTTCAATTGCAGATAATTAATATTAGTTACCACAGAAGTTTAAGTAATAAAAAAAAAAAAATTGCAGTATAAGTATAATCTTTTAAATGATTTTCGAATTATCCTTCAATTTATATTAAACATAAGAAATTATTTGTTGTGTAAAATTTAAATGCGTAATCTTTTCCTATTGTCAGTCCATTTCATTTTTTCATTAAAAACAAATTTGATAGAGTAAAAAAAAAATAATAATCCAAAAGTCTTAAGTGGAATTAATTCCACCCCTAATAACTTCCATTTGTTCAGAAATTAACTAAACGTCGATATGAAAATTCAGTATATTTGTAGCCCTTGGCCCTGGTGCTCGTGAACCTAGAGAAAAAAAGGAAAAAGAAAAACAGAAGCAAAATTCGATTACTTTCGAGCTCTTAGACACGACTGGATACCAGACCACGTCTGCTCAGAATACCCTGTATGTGTGTTAAACGCGTTTTTCGAACGTGTCAAGACATATTTTAGATTCTGAACAAAGTGAAGAAGCTAGTGTTTTTACAATGATGTTTATTTTTTATTTATTTTTTTATTTTTTTTTTTCTGTTAACACTTTTTCGTATAGAAATACTTGTCCAAAAGTTTCGATCAATAACTTTTTGAAACAGGATTCGCCTCTAGATTGTACTTTAAAGAGGTCATTTTTTGAATTTCTCAATTCTTCAATTTTTTTTTTGGAAAAAACTACCCAAAAATTTGACAAAAACGACTCGGAAACCATCATTTTTTGATCCGAATTT
>JAIPRM010007532.1:0-17087 GCA_025469315.1 Stegophylla sp. TES_Ste_2020 | reverse complement strand
TGAAATATCAACAATCATTGAAAACGTAGTTACAAACTAATCACAAATACTCGTCATCAAGCTTATTTCTACGAACATTTTTTGTATCAATTGAAAAACGTTTGGAGATTTTTTTTTTTTTTTTTGAAAGAAAATATAATTGCGTAATTTAAATCAAAATTTCATATGATTTTGACAAACAAAAAAAAAAAAATCGTCATAATATTACTATCACTTTTTTGACTATAACTTACTGTTCTCCGGAAAAAAAAAAAATTATAATAAACTATCATTATATTATAAAAATCGTAATCTAAAACAAAATAAGTGTTTTCCTCTCGAGAATCAATTCGAGTTTATATATGAAAAAAAAAAAAAAACGCTTTAAACATAATATAATATTATTATAAACATAACAACGATTGTGTGATGTTTCAGTGTCGCCGGAAATAAAACCTCTGCGTCTGTACCGGATACCTTTGAACGCGCTCACGGGCGTGGTAGGCCCGTACGACCGGAAGTGCGTCAACGAGACGGACGACTCGAACGAGAACAAGACCGCGGAGAACAGCCTCAAACAATCGGTGGACAAGACGAGGACGTCGACGAGCAGAAGTTGTACCGCGTCGCCGACCACCTGTCTGCACTCGCAAAACATGAATCTGGTGCACCACAAGACGTGAACGACGTTACCATATTACCGTAATCGATATAATAATAATAATATCAAACATTATTATTATTGTACGCACAAAATAACATCATTACTCGGTGATGGTGTATTTAGGTGGGGACACCCCAAAAAAATATTTTGCGGTCGTCATTACCGACGGAAAACACTATTTTTCGAGATTACATATATATATATATATATATAATATGTAATACATATTTCTTATAACTTCGTGTCGTACTGGGACTCACAATTTTATTATTAATTAATTGCTACTGCAGAGCAGAGCAGGAGAATTACGTGGCGATGCGAATCGCCTATATACATCCGTGCCAAAAGATCTCCTAAATCCAGTATTATTTATTAATTCATTATTAAAACTATAATATATTTTAAATAATCCTTCTATTTAAGTGTATACATATACATACCAATAAGCATTTATCATTAGAGTTAAGTTTAATTATATTTATATATATATATATATATATCTCACGAAATTTTTGTAAATTTGATTTTCCCTTGTTCGACGACGACGTGTGCTCGGATTTAAGAGTCTCCGACACTAAAAATAATTCCCGTCTAGTCGTTATATTTAATATATTATTATTATTATTATTACCATTATTATATTATGTACTCTTGTATAATCCAAATAATATTATTATTATTGTTATGTAATACATATAACATTTCATTCAACGTACTGTCTTGAGAAAAACAAATTTTCTATTTTTGTTAACGAAAAAAATACGATGATATTATCACTGTAAGTATATATATATATATATATATATATTTAATAGTTAAAAATATTTAGTATAATTAATATTAAACTTCCGGTTTCGTTTCGTCGTCGCGTTCGATCGTGACATGTACTTATAACTTAATTATACTAAACTATATGAATTATGATAAAATATGTATAAATGTTGACTTAAAATGTACAGTCCAAATGTAATGTGAAAGTTACGTACATCATCTCTTTTGGTTCAGACGAAACTCTGAATCTAAATGATTACTTTTTTGGGAGGGTGATGGTGAGAGATATACACGCTAATTTTGACATTTTTCTATATATTATTTATTTCTAACCGATCAAATCTTCAAATATGAACTATGTATAAAATCATACCAATTATCTCATATTACATCTCAAAAAATATTTAAATTAAATAATAGATCTGTTTATAATATGTAATAAATCATATAAAATACAAACAAAATTCACACCGATAGCATTTTATCCCTTTAATGTCGAAACGTTAATTGGTTTTTTTTTCAATACTACCCACATGCATATAAATGTCCACAAATAATACTTTATGACTTAATTAAATTCCCATTAATCATTCTTCGCTCGTAAAGACGACGTTTTAATTATTTTTAAGAGGCAACTAAGAATGGAAAGCAACATCTTTAGATGTTATCTTTAGTGTTTCAACACTAACGGGGAAAATATAGTATATTAAAATGATAATGAAATAAAGTTATTATAACCTGCGGATAAACGATTTACTTTTTAACGTAGTAATTAGTATTTAAATAGATTAATCAACATTTTATAAATCATTCGCATTTGCTCGTGACCGTTATATTTTCCTATTCTATAATTTAGACTTCCGAAAATGAATATTAAAATGCAATATCACACTGTTTTTTTTTTTTTTTTAACGAATTTAAACCTTTGTTGAAAATAAAATAATTTAATATAGAAAATTTTATTAGTGAACAAGTACTCAAACCTACATTAAAATCATGTATATAATATACCAATACCAAATATACTTCAGTAACTTCTTATATTGATTATACTTTAATTTCATAACATTTTTGAGGGCATATGGTTCAAAATTTAATACGAGTGCTCAAACGTTTTGAAATGAAATAACAATTTAAGATTATTTAACTTAACTTTAGAGTACTTTCAAGAAAAAAGAAATTTCGCTCTCTCGATTTTATATTTATTTCACCTGAACACCCGAACTACAAGTACGCACTCTCTAATCTTTAACGAATAATTATTTTTTTCGTACAAAACACGAGGTTTCACGGTGGCTTACAGCAAGCCCGGAAAGAGAAAACCGAATTCATTATATTTTTCAACATTTAATCGTAACAGGTGCTACCTTTAATTTATTTCATGTCCTGGTAGAAGAATTTCCAGGACGTATACAGGATTTTTACAAGACTTGACTACTCATATATTCACTATACTGAAACGATAATACCCCGCTCAATCGAGTGTGCAGATTCAAGGTACGAAAAAATTTTAAATTAATTCCTGTCAAAATGTCCACACAAAAAACAAAATAACGAAACGAACGCGCAATGTGGATCATTCCGGTTACCAATTCAAGCGTACTAAAATATTTGTGAAAAACACAATTTCCTCCCACACTAACCCCTAGTGTACTAGTCAGAATGTTAAGACGAGTATCTTATACAGGTGGTAGTCGATTAAAAGTGTTGGTTTAAACACCTCCAAAGGTATTACGCTAGAAATATTCAACTCTGTCGGTATTTTTTTTTTCTTTCGCCGATTTACAAAACAACTCTCAAAAATAAAAAATTAGATTTTGTTTCTCAATCGTTCCGGGGGTTTAAACACTTACACACAACCCCTAGTTTGTTCTCATTTACACCCTTATCTACGCGGGCAGGTACATAAGAGAGGGGAATCGTCATCAACATTGGCGTGCGCAGACTCTTATTTCAGGGGGTGCACATTATAAATTAGGCCAAATTATTTTAAACATAAATTGTTGTCGATTTATTGCAATGTAAGTTAGGTTAAGTTAATTTTGCATCTCTATTTTTTTTTTTCTACGATCATATCTATTTACGTCGTATATTGAGTAAGTTTGTTAAAAGTTGATTAATAACATTTTTATTTATTTACTCATTATGTTCGGTTGGGAAAGCTCTAATAACTGTGCCACTTCATTCATATTTATCATTTATTATTAATCAAATACAAATTATTGTGCCAATTAAATTAGCAACAGAGAAATAAAAAAATATTTCTTTGGTTAATCTATCCGAACAGACTATAATAATATATGGATATGTATAATCCAATGATACATCGTGTGTAAGTATTTGATTTTTGGTATACCTATTTTTAATAATTTTTACTTTGTTACTTAGTAGTTATCTATAAAATAAATTATAGCGTTTTAAATATTTAATATAAATTTAATTCTACAGAAATGAAAATATTAACTTAATTTTTATCGAACAGTATTTGAATTTTAGCGAATATTGTTTTTCAATTATACTCTAGTACAAACGTGACGATTCAAATTTGGTTTTCTTATTTTTGTAATTAGAGCCCCATTTAAAAGATCCTGTGCACCCTTGGCACCCCCTGTGCGCACGCCAATGGTCATCAAAATATATATAGTAATTTTATTCAAAACCCCCGAACCCACGAATTTCTTCTGAAAGTCGCACACGTAATATTTCCTAACAGACTGAATTATTATTATGTATTATTATTATTGTTGTTGTTATTTATATGGTTATTACACAAACTGTACAGGTGTGTACACTCGTAAATCATAACGGTCCACAGGCCGCCGCCGCGCCGCCTCCGTGTGAGAGAGCTTGACGCTAATGACGTTATTGTTACACACAGGTACACGCCCCGCTGCTACTCGATTAAACTCGTCCCCCCGTCAGTATCCGTTCTTATTAGTAGTACCGTATTATCATCTCGCATTCGTTTGACGACGACACGACGACACCGGAACGACGTGACGCGTTCATCGCACGCCATAAAAATATATCGTCTTGCGTACGCGCCCCCCACACAGGGTTTAAAACTATATTATACATTTTCTTTCGAGTTTTTCACTTTGTTTTTTTGTTATTATTCCTTCAAACATATGTATATAATATAATATTTATACTACTACTACGGTGTTGAATTAAAAAACGCCCGATATAAATTATTTACCTTTAGTCGGTAAAAATTCTAAAAACTATTTCTAAACTGGATATGAATGTTATAATTAGCTTATACTGCACGTATCCATAAGGAATTTATTAATCCCATATTCTGTTTTTACTCCGTATTGTACAAAATTATTATAGACACTTGTTGTCTCTTCTAATTAAACACTTAGGTGGTGTACATATAATTATGTGTTATGTTACACTCCAGACGTGTGAGTTTATCACCACCACCAGTTGAATGAAACGATAAAACGTCTTTCTTGAATTCCAGAATTAAGCCCTGAAGTACGGGGATTCATAGTGTCATACAAAATAATCATTGTTATGAACTTCTCATTACTTTATGTTTTATTTAAAAAAAGAAAAAGAAATAAACTCCACTTTCAAAACCGCCATTGTCAGCGTTGGTGTTACTTTCGTTTTATCATCTTAGAGTTTTATAATCAAAACGTTACATGAAGATATATTATAATTTTTTAATAGTGGTTAACTCAGACTTTTCGTCCATTGGGTATTTATTCGTACCAGAAGTCAAATAATTTCCACTAGTAAAACCTTAATAAACGTAATTAAGGATTAATGACTATTAAGGAAATATTAAGGAAATCACATGTGAGCAGTATAGCTGAAATTAAATTAAATTGATTCGCATACACGTATGATGTACATAGTATGTTATATATATTATCATAGGCGTCGCGAAGAGGTGCACTTGCACCCCCCTGATTTTAAAAAAAAAAAATAAAAAAATATTTTTGAAAAAATTAAATACTGGTGGAAATATTGCATATTTTACACAACTATCAACAAGCTATATACTTTTTTTTTAATAATATAAGTGTTACGATTAACGACTAAGTTTTTTGAAATTTCTCAATTGCATTTTCATTGAATTTAGTATCCTCTCTTCTTATTTCGTATAAAATCAGCGTATACTATACACCCCCCTGATGACTATTCTGGAGACGCCCATGTATATTATATTATATTAATATGCTCAAAGAATTTAAAATAATTAGCTTACTCTAAATTCCAATTTTAAACCACAATTCGAGGTATACGTGTTTTTTTCTTTAATTCAAATTTTCAACTATTCACTAAACAAAACATTTTTAAACATTTGCAACATTGAAAATGTCTCGAGTAAAACCGAAAATTTTCCAGTTTATATACCTGTCGAGTAGTTTTATAAAATTTCACGAACTGGCCTATTCGTAATCCGCACGTCTGGACATGTCACGAGGTGCAACATAATATTATTTAGGCGCTATACACATAGGTACACATTAGGTTAGGTCATTGTACAATGTTTCTCACGTCGACTAGTCCGCCGCATCGGTATACGCTATGATGCAGTCATCAAAACTGTAAATTATTGTTATTATAATATTAACAATTAATAGTTATTGTTTTCATATTATTAATATACGCCGCGTCACCGCATATTTAGTGTGATCTCGAAATTTTACGCGTATCACAATTCAAAAAAAATATCATGATATCGATTTTATTGAATATAGAACTTTTTTGGGCTTAACGCCGTTTTTTCGCGGAGTTGAATACCTACAAAATATATGATGGAGAACTGTATAAATAATATATAGGTTAGGTTAAAAATATAGTTGGTTAGAAATTATTATTGTATTAGTAGTTAAGTACTTAAATAGCATTGTATTAGATATTAAGATATAAAATAATAGATATAAAATCCATGATGATAATTGATGATCTATAGTCTGTCCATCGAGAGAACACGCCGCCGCGTCCCGACGAAAATGGAATTATTCTGCGCGTCCTTCCGCATTACTTAGCCATAGCGTTCCCAACACTGGACATGGACGTCTCGTCGTTTGGAATCAGCACCAGGGGCGTACCGAGGGGGTGATTATGGGGGTTCAAACAACCCCCAAATTGACTGGCAACTTTATTCTTGACGTCATTCTGTTTAGAAAATAAAAATATTATGGGTGGTAAATGCTCTGTACGATTATATAGTTGTGGTGTACCCGTTATTGGCGTCTTTAAAAGAAAACCCTTGCCGTGGAAAACGAATCGGGTTAAAAATGATTGAAATAAATTAACAAAATATGTGCTGCAAGTTCTTGGATTTGACTGTACATATTGAATAAAAAAAAAAAAATTTCTAAAAATGTTAGTTGATAAAGAGATAGAACAATTTTTAATAAAAACAAAAACACACATCCTGCATGACAAATATAATATTTAGTTCAAAAATCACATCATTATCCAAATTTATGGACTTAATTTTACTAATTATTTTCTTTTACTCTGATAACAGTAGGTAATTGTTTTATAAATGTATACAAATATGCAGAGTGTTATGTTATTAATGTTATTTGTTTTTTAAATGTATGTTTGTAATATTTCACAGTAAAATCATTTAACATAGTTAACGAGTTACTAAAATTATTCTATTGATATTATTATGACTATATTATAAGTTCAATACTTACTTGAATTTAAAAATTAAAACCATCCTCAAAATAAAATCCTCGGCACGCCCCTAGATCAGCTATACGTATGTGAGGCGCTTGCCTCAGTTGCTGTGTCACATGGAGAGGGAAAAATAGCCTTTACGAACGCCGCTCTAACTTGAGTCTAGAATATGCGCACAAAACGGCTTGTTCTCTCGCTGGATAGACTATAGAGTTTAATTTTATCGTGTAATAATCATTTCAAAGTGTATTTTTAGGGTTACGTTTTAATTAAAATGAATGTCAATTTTTCCATTAGACCATAATATTATTATTATAATTTATAACTAGAAATGTATTATAAATAGTTCTGTACTTACGCATATATTATATTATACAATTATTATTATTATTATTATTATTATATTCCTGTAATCGACCGTTTTTATTTTCGTTTGTTAGCGTTAAATAACTCTCGATTCGGTGTTTATTCGTTCGTTACCATTTAATCATATTTAAAAATAAATAATAATTTTAATTGATTAGTGTACGAAGATTATAATAATATTATATTAATTTATGCGGTGAAAATCGGACCGATAACGCTGTGTGTATTCCGTGCGCGGCTATCTCACTGTTTATATATAAATTGTTCCACTATTATAATAGTTTATAGCTAATCGTTACAATAAAATAATAATATTTATTTTATAACGAAAACTATATCAATTATCAAATCATGATTGTGTACGGTATTGAATAAGCGCGTGCACTTTAAAAACGTTACAACAACATTATTAATAAATTATGTCGAATGGTTAAAAGGCGTGAAATTTCGTGTGACCACAACATTGTCGGTAAAACAGTACATATATGTATAGAGCCAGAAGTATTTATTTTTTTCAATAAAAATTGACACAAACTTAAAAACATTACAACAATCGCCAGTGATCGTTATGAATAAAAATAGGTATTGTGGATGTATTTTGGTTGTTCGACACACGCGCAGGGGCGGATCTGAAGACGATTTAAGGGGGTGGCGAATTGGCATCATAGAGGTATAATTCTACAAGTCTTTGCCCCCTAATAGTGTGTGTGGGGGTGGAGGTTGCAATAATTTTCAATCTTCCCGAATTTTCAATATTTTCTTCTCACACCGGTTTATTTATAATCACTAACTCTAATCAATTTAGTGAGTTGAAATAAATTATCTTTTATTTTGTTCAACACACAGATATATAAATATATAATATATAGACTAGAAGTCAGGTGCGGATCCAGAAATTATAAATAGGGGGTGCTGAATCAATAGAACTGAATACTAATAGCAGCTAACTACTAATTACATCTTAATATAAATCTCTATGTAAAATAAATTATACATTTATATCTATATTAGAAAAAAGAAAACATTTAATAAATTATCCACTTCATTTGTTTAATTTACTATAATGATCTACTCAGTTTATTTTACATTTTATATTCCGAGTGGGGTGAAAAAGCTAGTGTTTTGAAAATTATTTTATTTTTTCGTATAGAAATTCTTGTGCATAAGTTTCTACCAGCAACTTTATGAATCAGAATTTTTTCAAATCATCAATAGTTTGTTCAAAATTTTGGAAAAACTTCTCAAAATATGTTGACAAAAACGCCTTTAAAGTTTAAAATTATTAATCGTTTCTTTAAAATTTAATACACCTACAAATCCCATTTAATGATCGAACAAAACCCATGGTGAGAAATATATATTATACAGCTTTTTTATAATAAATTTATCTACCTATACTTTATTGCATTTCAATTTCACCCATGTGTGGCAAGCGATTGCGTTAAAAAATATCATATTTTTTAGTCAGTTAATAATTTTCTATAATTTTGTGTAGTGTGGTTAATGTGACAGGGGGTGCCCGAGCACCCATAGCCCCCCCTCTGAATCTGCGCCTGCTAGAAGTGCTATAATATAGTCAGTACTCCTCAAAAGTAATTTTTCTATTCCTACAATTTTCGAGACGTAATTATTATGACATTACACCACATATATATATATATATGACATAACACTGTTGTAAAAATTTTTGTTTTTAGTCAATAATTAATTTCCAAATTTTAGAAAACATCATAAGTTATTATCAATCGCAGAAAAATAGGTTTTTCTAAAAATTAGTTATACTTATAGAATTTACCTGGCACATACATACTACTAGGCTGGGGGGGGAATCGAGAAAAAAATACCTAAGGAGGGAGCGATCGCTACTTTGCCTTCCCCTCAAATCCGCCCCTACACACGCAGGTACTTACCTAAATATCGTTTCGAAATATTCATTTTTTTCACCAATATATATTAGAGTTGAATATGATTTCGAGATTTCACGTTTTTAATTAACGCCATCGACGTACATATTATTTTATTATAATTTGTCTCTAAATTTTATATCATGTTAATTAAATAATAATTATATCATTTATCGGGGAATATTATCCTATACATAATATTATTTACTATTACCTATACATTTATTGTACGTTATATACATAATATGTACTGTACCTATATATATATATATATATATATATATATATATGATTGTACTAATATTATAATTAAAAATAAATTTCAAAAGCGTACATATATATATATATATTTATTATCGAAAATAAACGTATTATTTCATCTTACACCGTGCTGAAAATATCAGCTTTAACTAATTTTGCAATATAGGCATTTTACACATATTTTACTGAATGTGTCATTTCCTATAACTACATATTTTTTTTAGAATATTCAATTCCAAAGACTCATTATAACTTCAGTCCAGTGACTTATTTGAGACTTCTCCTCAGGAGGGAGGGAGGGAGTGAATCCTGTATATACCTACATCTAGAAAAGCGTTCATCAATAACTCCAATCATTTTATTTAACATTAGCTGATATAAAGTAAAACATCTCATTCTTTAATTTTTTTTTTATCAACATAATATTCACTTTTCAACTTCAGGTATTAGAGATTTTGTTCTAAAAACTTACAACTACATTGTTAATAATACTTAAGTTAATATCATAAGATTTTAGTTCCCTAAAGTATTCTATCTAGGAGATTTCAATAAAGATACTACACATAAAAAAAACTAATTTTGATGACTATGGAACTTATTGATATATCAATAGAAAAATTAAATCAAAAGTTTTAATTTTTTGTCTACTTAAGATAGATCAGACTACTTTTTCAAATTTTATCCACTTATTTACATAAACTTCATTTATTTTAAAATTTAAAATGACGTTCATAACAAGATGTTGATTTTTTGGAATTAGAATTAAAAATCTGGCTCAATTAATCTCAAGAAGACATAATAATGAATTCAAATCAGTTTTCAGAAGTCTTATTATATTATTAAATTAATCCACAAGATTGACAAAAAATATATCTAAACTGCTATGTTATATGTGTGTGAAAAGGACAGAAACAGAAAATCATCACTTTCAATCTCCTTCTTAATGTGTATTTGTGTTTAGAAATAATGTTTTTCTTTTCATTTCTTAAGTAAAACCTAAATTTCAGAATATTAGTAGATCTTATTACATCTTTAATTACTGAAAAAAGTATGATATAATTTGGTACTACTGACCAGTCATTTCTAAAATGTAAATTACTATGGTCATTAAAAAGATATAAAAAAGCACATAAAACATTTATTTTATTTTTAGAAATTATAACAGTGAGTTTTAGTGTAGCATAGTGTAGCATAGAAGGCTTTGATGAAACATATGAGCCAAACTAAACCCTTAGAAGAGTTATACTTGCTTTAATTTCATAGTTAATGTAAATTGAAGAAAAAATATGTAATACTATTAAATTTATAACACATAGGATATTTGTACATATTAAAATTACATATAGATATTATCTTAAGTTTTAATAAATTTTTATCACATAAACAATCAAATACGTATAATATACACTAATATTAAAATACTAAATAGTATTAAATGATGATGCATTAAATAAACAAATTAAAAAAACAATACATCTATGAAAAATGTATAAGACCAGCTCATTGATCTTCCATTAATACAGAACTATTAGTATCATTCTCTGAACTATCATAATTATTACTGATATCAAAACACAGTTCCTTAAGATCTTTAATATTTACAAACTTGGGAGATGTGTTATTTACAGAGAGTACTATTTCATTATTTTTTATCATATGTGCATTCGGTCGTCTGGCAGGTTTATTATGGACATTGGTATGTTTGAGCATATCGTTCTTTTGCGTAAAACCACGATCACAAATTGGACATTTATATGGTCTTTCACCAGTGTGTGTACGCATGTGAACACGCACTTTTTCTGGCCGCCCAAAACGTTTTAAGCACACCTCACACTGAAATGGCTTTATAGGAGCATGGACCATCTCGTGTTGCCGTAAATTTGCCAGACAACGGAATGTAGCATTGCATTTTTTACAGCCAAAAGGACGTTCACCAGTATGAATACGCCTGTGAGTATCACGTGTCAGTTTTGAATTGAATCCTTTGCCACAAAATTCACAATGATGGGTTGTTTCTCCTGTATGAGTCCTTTCATGATATTGTTTTGATGAAATCTGTGATAAGAAAAAATATCAGTGTTAGATTAAATGTTTACAACATCCATTAAAATAAAAAAATACAACTATAAACCAAAAAAAAATTTAATTATTTTAATATAGAGACTATAATTATAAAACACATATAATATAGACTATATTACCCATAATCATTTTGCATAAATAATCTTATACTAGATATAATAAAAAATCAAATAGATAATTTTACATTGTAACACATTTAAGATGTAAGAATAATGATGAAATGAAGAATGTAGAATAAATTTAATGGTTTTTACAATGTGTTTATTTATTTCAAGTTTGTTATCAGTTTTTAAGTACTGAAAGTGGTTTACACATTTTTGCTAGAAGAAATTCATACTACTTAGTACTTTAAAGAAGAAATTCATACTACTTAGTACTTTAAAGAAGAAATTTTTCAATTATTTTTTAAAAGTACAGAAAAACTACCAAAAAGTTGAGTAGAAAATAAAATTATGCCGAAAATGAGATTATTATAAAATTGATTTATTAATTTACAGCTCATAAAAAAAAAAAATGTAAATTTTTCTTTTACACAAGAACAAAAATTTTAATTTTTACATTACAAATGTAATTAGTCCAATTACGTATATAATTAATTTAATTAACTTATTTAAAATCAGATATTCTCATCCATTTTTAAAAATAAACATAATTTTATTCCATTTCATTACGATTATCAGTTATACACCAAGATTGAATTAAGTTATACTTAAAATCACTACTTTATATGTAAATAATAAAATAATAGTATCATAATAATAAGCAAAAATAATGACTTTAAGTATCATAAATAATAATAAAATAAGTATCACTATTTTCATACATAAATTACACAAACCTGTGAAAACGTTCTATCACAAAATCTGCATGCATGAGGTTTTTCACCAGTATGAGTCCGTTGATGAATAGTGAAAGAAAGTCGATTTGCCAACACTTTTCCACATTCTGGACAGGTAAATCTTTGACGCTCATTTTTATGTTTAGCTAAATGATCAAGAAGTCCCGACACACGATTAAACATAGTAGGGCAGAAGTCACAGAGATATTCGTTGCGAGTGAAGTGTGTAGCAACATGACGTTCAAAATGCAACATAGATTCGTATTTCTCAAAACAATGAAAGCATTCCATCTCAGATGGATTATGTTGAATAAATATGTGACGGCGCATTTTGGTCTCGGATTCAAACACACGCTGACATTTGGAACACTGAAAATTACCATTATCCTCATCATAATCATCTTCTTCTAAAACTTTTGCCAAATTTAACTCTTCAACAGATACACCATCATAATTGTCATCACACAGCTCAACAATATCAACTGTCTCGTACTAAAATAAAAACATTGTTTTTTTATAAACACATTTTAATTTCTTTTAAGATTATTGCAATGACTAATCATCAAACAAATACTTCTGAAAAATCTTCTCCTTTAACTGTAACAATGCCATCATCATCGTCTTCATCAGCAGAATTTATATCCATAATTTCTACATGCTGTGTGTCTTGTTCCATATTTTCATTAGTATCATCTTCATTATTTTCCTAACAAAACAAAATATGTAATAAGTTTATACTTTAGAGAAATCGTTTTTTAAATTTCTTAATTTTTATTTTTTGGAAAAATTATCCAAAATTTGACATAAAAGACTAGAAGACTATCATTTTTTGATCCAAACTTAATGAAAATTTAAACATTGATCGACAATAATACAAGAAACATTTTGGGCGCAAGAAAATTTTAAAAATATGAAAAAAAATTTCGGGCATTTTTCAATATTTTTTTTCATTTTCTTAATTTATTAAATAAAAAAAATTAATATAAAGTAAAGCAAAGTATAGACAAGAAAGCCGGACATACTTTACACCACATATATTCTTTACTCTTTGAGTCAAGTACTATTGGTAAGTGTATTAAAAATTATGACTATTATTGTTCTTTATATTATTAACTTCCTTTGTTCAGAATCGTCTTATTAAAGAAATTATTTATAGTTTCTTTTAAATTCTACACACCCACCAAGAGCCGACCCTTCTGACCTGATTTTTCTAATCCTTCTGACCTGAAGAGCGAAGAATACTCAGGACGCAAAGTATGTCCAGCTTTCTTGTCTATACTTTTTAAATATTGATATTAACATTATATTGATTATGAACTGAAAATATAATACAAACTCTCATATATTATGTGTCTAACAGCACTGAAAAATTTTAAAAATTATTAGATAATTTTTGTTTTTTATATAGGTATGTGTTTGATGTTAAAATTTTTATGAAACTGACTTTTTACTATAAAATAAAAATAAAAATTCAGTTAAAACTTTATAAGATTTTAAATTTCGAATCAAAATGTATATACCTTCATACTTAAATGCTTACTCATATATAGGTTTACTTTATTTTATATTTTCATTAAAATCAGTTGAGTACATTTCTTAATTATAAGGGCTTCAACCATCAATATATGATGTTAAAGAATAATTTGCACAATGATTATTCTATTGTTACAATATTATCATTAACGCAATCGAGATAAAAAATATTGCAGGGTTAAAATATTTATTTAATTTAGCCCTCCCTTTATGACATTATTTATGCAATTTATACAAATCTAAAAGGTTTTGAGTGGTAAACCTCCACCTAGTTGCACCTATGACAGTTATTTATTATACTAGTTAAATACATTCAATATAAAACTGACAATAACAATCCTATGTATTACACTGGAGCTCTACTCAAAACCCGAAAAATGAAGAAACTAAAATTTAGCTCTTAATCTACCAGAATTTGAAATTCATATATTTTAAAGTATACTTACAAAATTATAAGAATTATTTTTAATTTGTCTTTTTTTCATTACTTCTTCCAATGTTTTATTCATTTCTATAGTTGATATAATCAGGTGATGACAACTTTCTAGCCGGTTGATACATATACTACATAGTTTTAAAGGTAGATTATCACTATTGGAAACCTGTAATTGTATTAGGTATGAATATTAAATATAATTAAACTAGTTATAAAATAGAAAAGTTCTACATTTCGTCGGCCTAATTCGTAAATCATTTAACTCCATATTAACTAGTTTTCAGGAAAGACAAAAAACATCTCATATGGTATATATATCTGTATACTTCGTTGAATTTTTAACAGCTTTTCATGGATAAATAATTGTCTGATTGAAATGGAGATTATTTTAAACGATGCCGTATATTTTTCTTAAAATTAAAATGTAATAATCCCAAAATCGCATTTTTGGAGTTGGGTGATTTAAGAATTTGGCCAACAATTTGTAATTTACAAAAGTAAATAAAATTATAAACATTTAAAATAAAAGAAAGAGTTTACCGTTATAGGAAGGTAGGAATTAATTTTCTCTTCGAGTTGTAAAGCCACTCCATCGCGTCCAAATATTTCAATATCCCCTACATTTCCACAGGTGCGACAAATATCCCACCGATCTTTCTTTCTGTTCATTATTATTCAAAATGATCTGAAATATTTAGTATGTTAATAATTTATTATTATATTTATATTCATAATCACATTCAACTCGACTCTAAATTAATTTGTATATATTAAATTTTAATGATATAAGCAAATTCCGAGTGGAATAAATTAGGTAAGTAGATGATTTCATATTTTGTAGATCATTTAGACCACTATTTGATTACTTAAAACTAAAAACAACAGAAATATTTCACATACATTTGTTTATCTTCCAATAAATGATATCAATAAAATCTTGAAAATTATTTAAAATCTAGCTATGAATAAAATTTGTTTCACTTTATAAAAAAGAACTTCACAGTATTACATTTAATAATAGATTTTTAGAACTTCAAATTATATTGTACCTAATTTTAAAAAAGTCACTCTTTTATATCAGGAACATAGGTACCTACTTAATCATAAACATTTTAATTTAATACACATTATATTTCGTTAGTTTTTAAAACTAAATACAATTTTATGCCCATCCACAATAATAAACTGTAGAATTACCTATTTTTTAGTACTTGATTATTAGGTGTAAAATTTTTAGTGTTTACATAATACTGATATAGCTAATTATATCGGCTATATACTATTACCTTATATTATTTCAACTTGTTTCAACCCAACTTAATTTCAAAAATTTGATAGGAATCGACTAATATTTATAAAATTGATGGGTATTAAATAGTCAGACAATGTCAAAAGGAACTCACTTTTGGAACATAATTTACCAATATATTACGAATGAAGGTGTATAATAAAATAATACTTTGATCTAATTAATATTTAGATGAGTAACTCAGAATTCTCCACAAATCTAATAAAATATTGTTCTTTAATATATCGAAAAATTAGTAATCCAAACTCAATTTTTTTTTATATTTCTTTAGCTTCTCAAAAGATTTGAAACATTACATATCATTCGCATTCAAGTAAGTGGGTATCAATTTCTATTTTGTAAAAATTTAAATTCGAAATTTAACTCATTTAAGAGCAAAACCAGTAAATAATTATAAGTTTTGATGGAATTCTATCAAAGTAAATCCAATGAAGTTTCAAACTTCTTACGACCATTCAAAGACATCACTACAACAAAACACAAAGACCATCATAACACATACATATATTTTGTTTTCCAACAAATAATTTTTTTTTTGTTGTCATTTACTTACCCAAGGAGAATTGATAAACCACCGTCTGGTTACGTACCACAGACCGTGTGATGAACTGCACCTTCGCCTTGGTTCACGATTCTTTAATATCAAAATAACTGTTCCATTAATATTGACATTCAATCGGAAAACGAAGCGGATGCCTTTTTGTTGAATTTGGTCCTGTTTTTCATTTCGTCAACTACAAAGCCGCAAAGGCCAGCAAACCTATAGGGAGGCCATTGGTTGCTTATCGTTAACTTGTAATACGTTAAGATAATAATAATTATATGTTGGCGGTTGGAAGGAACGCCATGTTCATCGATGCGATATCATTTTCATTGTTGATTGACGTAAACAGTGTGCCCAACGGGCTACGATTATATTTGGCGGGCAATGATTATCTGTGTTGGCGGGTAACGCCATAATCAATACTGATGGAAGCTGCAGCAGACTGCTGCTAATTAATCACCAATTAATACCTAGGGAAATTTAAATTGAAATACCAATGGTCATTAAACGAAATCAATTGACCGAGAATTATCGATTTTCAAATTTTTTCGACTACCTAGGTAAAATAATTTATTCGATTCCAAAATTCGATTTATTAGTTATCAGTAGTGATGGGCTTAATCGAGATATTTCGATTATTAAAATTATATCGATTATATAATCGAGATATTTCGATTATGAAAATAATCTCGATTATATTATAATCGAATGATTCTTTTTAATTCTAATGATATCTTGTTTATTT
>JAIPRM010007531.1:0-17087 GCA_025469315.1 Stegophylla sp. TES_Ste_2020 | reverse complement strand
GATTATGATATAATCGAGATTATTTTCATAATCGAAATATCTCGATTATATAATCGATATAATTTTAATAATCGAAATATCTCGATTATTTTCATAATCGAGATATCTCGATTATGCCCATCACTAGCTGAGTATCCACTTTACTTACTAAGGAGAGTCTATATAATATACTAATATAGGCTCTCTATATTTCGCGGTCTTGAACTGATAAGAAAAGAGGCCGTTTGTTTACATTTGGATATTATTTTATTTAAATCAACAAAATACTGCTTTTATTAAACTATTACTAACTTTTGTTAATTTATTTATTTTTCAATTAATATAAAAATAAAACGATTTAAATCATAAAAATTTTATTTTATCAAACTGTTTTGTTTCTTGGTATTGCATTCAGGACTGGTATCACCTATCACATTGTAAAGAAACGGCCTCAATTTCGTAACACTTGATGACCGCTGATAAGACATTTATGTCTATGGTCCTCATAGATATACAAATATATAAATATAAATATATATATATTATATATATAAATATAAATAGGTATTTTATATATCTATGATGGTCCTATCCATATTTTTATTATCCATGGTCTAAAACCAAAATAATGATCAATAGATAATAATTATTTTATTATCTATGATAGCGCTAGTATCTTGTCAAATTAACATATTTCTTTTTTATTACTCTAACGATCTTTACCTGTATGGCTGTATATCTTTAATTGTTGTGGTATGAAGTCGTTTTTTATTTGTTAAGCAAAACACTAGTAGTACATACGCTTTCCGTATCATTAATTCTCGACTACTATATGATAAAACTAACGAACTATTTGAAAATAATCTCTTTGCATTACTCGTTATTTTTCAATTGTATGTCGTGGACGTAAACTATTCGGCAAAATGTTGTTTCTATCACCGATCGCGTTCACTAAATATTCGTCGGCTTTAAGCCTCTTTCCCAATGAAAAATATATACAGACCGAACAGTAATACTAGGTGTAGCATTAATTGAAAAAAAATTGATTTCTGACTTTCCAAGACAAACCAATAATGTGGGCTGCATACACTCGATGTCTGTTCGTACTTTACGCATTGATGGCCAATGTTTTCATGTTATACATACTTACCGACTATTGTTTGCACGTAATTTTGGATAAGTACGTTGAAGATGAACACGTTGAAAACCGATATTTTGATCACATTGTCGGTAAATATTTATTCACGGTACCTAATATTATTAGATATACGACCTGCTGATACGTTTCCCGAGTTTTATGTGTACTTAAAATGTATTTTTACTTATTTCCATTGAATTGCGATTTTTTTAAATTTTTATCAAGAGATAATAAGGTATAAATTATAATTATATTTTTAATATCATTTAAAAAAATTACTGTATGTAGGTACCTATATCAATTACATCAATCATTATATTCAATATATACTTATTGACATCCTATTAACAGTAAAAAGGTGGTTTGTCTCAGAATAATAATAAATAGGCAACGAAAATCCTAGATTTATAGGTATCTGAGGAGATTAAAAAAATGTATTGAGAAATTAACTGTCAACAACACAGATATATATAAAAAATATACATACATATATGTACTGTCATCTGATGTTGGGATCTTATGAAATGATTATTTATGATAGTTTTCTATTTCTGTACCATGGTTTCATTAAATTGTCTTCTTTACACAATGACCATATTATGATAGATACTCAACCCTAGACGATATTTTTCTGTATATAAGCCATGAGGATTTTGTTATTTATTAAATAATGTAATTTATTACTATAAAATAAATAATTAGTAATTATTATTTACATAAAAAACAAATCTATAAATCCAGATGCTTCAACTAATTTAAAGAATTTTACTTAAATCAAGATTTAGATTTTTGGATTTTATGTAGACCACTACTAGGTATATACCTTTTTCCTTTCAGTTAAAAAAAAATATTTAAGGATAGACTATTTATTTTCATTCATTCAATTTAATACAAATATTTATAAATTTATAAATTAACTACTCTTACAAATTTTAGTAGGTGGAGGAACAGCAGGTGCTGCTGTTGCCTGGCGTTTAGCAGAAAACAAAGCTCATAAAGTTTTATTAATTGAAGCTGGACCTAAAGTGTCGTTTTTACATGACATACCTCTTGCCACTCCAATGTTTCAAAAATCACCAATTGACTGGCAATACCAAACAGAGTCACAACCAAATGCATGTTTTGCAATGAAACACAATGTATGATGTACAGATAATTAGTTTCAACAGAAATAATAAACTACTAATTAGTGATTGCTGTTTATCAACTGATGATTTTCTCTTTCAAGTCTAGTCAATGGCCAGCTGGAAAAGTTTTAGGAGGCAGTAGCCGCATTAACTTTAATATCCATTTAAGGGGGCATATTTCTACTGACTATTTTTCATGGCAATCTGGACAAGATTGGTCTAAAGAAGATGTTCTTTATTATTTCAATAAGTATGAAAAAACTAATACACATCATAGTAAGTATATTTATGATAAAAAAATATATAACAGTAAGAATTACTAGACAACTTACTTGGTAACTTATGACTAAGTGTTTTGATTTTACACAAACCAAATGTGTACAAGTAAAATAATAAAAATCCACAACATAATAAAAATATAAAACCATAAAAATATTATTTCAAATGTGAAACAATCAGGATCAACCAATAAAAAACAATTCTTCAGTCATCAACCAACCCATGTGACACCGATTGCAGCAGCCATACTTGAAGCAGCAAATGAGTTGGGCTATAATACTTCATTGAATATGAATATGGACAGTTTTAAAATTTCTGTACAAGACAGTGGTAGTTTTTCATTGACACCTGTGACAATAAAAGAAGGCGTTAGATTAAGTGCAGAACACTTATATTTAAAATCAAAGAAAAAAAAAAACCTGATTGTTCTCACTAATGCTCATGTTACAAAGGTAATTATAAAACTAAAAATAATTTTAAAATTATAAAGTACTCTTCATTTTATATCTAAATACTAAATAGTGATAATATATTCTTCAAGTAGGTACTATTCAAAAATAATTATGAAGCAAATGGAGTTATGTTCAACAAATTTGATCGAACTTATAGAGTTTATGCCTTAAAGTCTGTTGTAATTTCAGCAGGGACATTGAATACACCAAAAATACTTATGTTAAGTGGTATAGGACCTGCACGTCAACTTGTACCATTGAAAGTATACATGATATTTTAAAATTTGGTTTATGAATATATATATATAATATTGATATTTCCCATTTAATTTCTATAGATTCCAGTAATTGCTGATTTGGCAGTGGGAGAAAATTTACAAGATCACATTATTACAGGATTAGACATGATAATTCTTAAAAAATCATTGGGATTATCCTTTTTAGATTTAATATCTCCTATTAGTATTTATAATTACTTTTCGAAAGGAGCAGGTAAAAATTTAACAAATTTAATTCCATAAAGGTATTCAAATAAACATAATTGTTTCAAGGTGTATGGACGCATCCTGGATGTGAAGTAATTGGTTTAATACACCTACCATCAGTTAAAAAAAAAAACTCTTTATCGTCTCCAGATTTGCAATTTATGCTTTTACCATTTGGTATATCATCTGATGCAGGAGCTACATATTTTAGTCGTGCCAATTTAAAAAATCAGGTAATATTAATATTCTACTTAAATTTTAGAATAAAAAGCTAAATTTATTTTATAATTTTAGGTTTGGAATGAGTATTTTAAACCTTTAGTAGGAAAACAGGTTATTACATTAGCACCTGTTTTGTTGCATCCTAAAAGTGTTGGCTATCTGAAATTGAGCAATAATCGTAACATTATTGTTCAACCAAATTATTTAAACAAATCAGAAGATATTGATGTATTGATTCAAGGTTTGAAACTAGTAAAAAAATTTGCAGAAACAAAATCACTATCAAAGTTTGGTGCTATGTTCAATACAAACCATTTTCCTGGGTGTGAAAAATATGAATTTGAATCAGAACATTATTGGGAATGTTATGTTAGACACATGACATTAACGTCTTATCATCCTGTAGGGACATGTAAAATGGGAAATATTAATGAAAATAGCGTAGTAGATCATTCTTTACGGTAAATCAACTATTTATATTCAACATTAATTTAGTTTAAAATAATTTTACTAGATCAATAATTTTTTCAGAGTTCATAAATTAAATAAATTGTATGTAATTGATGCATCAATAATGCCATCTTTGCCAAGTGGGAATACAAATGCTGTTGTTGCAATGATAGCTGAGAAAGGAGCTGACCTTATAAAAAAACATTGTTATGAAAGAATTAAAAAATGTAAGATCTTAGATTTTTTTAAGGTAAAACATTTTTGAAAACATTTTTAGTTTTATTTACATTTGAACAACTAGTTATTGTTTTAAATATTGTATTTTGTATTATTGAGTATCAATTTAATTAGTTTTACATTTAATTAAAAAAAAATTTACCACTTCTTATCCTGAAACTATTTGTTCAGAAATTTCAACTGCTTTTCCACGTTTTTTTTGTCGCCAACTCGTACCAGTATTTGGTCGTCTTGTTACTTTTTGTAAACTACTAAATGCAACTGGCTGATCTTTTTCATATACCCAAGAAGGTATATTGGAAAATTCTGTACGAGGAAAAATGTAACAGGTAGTAAAGTATTTAACAAATGTGATCTCTTTTGACAAACACTGCATAGCTGTCCACGTATGGTAAACCAATAATGGAAATTTTGTTGTCCAATATTCTAAAAATGTATCTGGAATATCACCCAATAACTTTTGAGTATCCTCAGATAACTCTCTGAAATGGTGTTTCTGTAAAATAATACGAATTACACAGTAAAAATCTGAGTCATATACAAATTATTATTTAGCATGACTAACTTTATTCCGAAATGCTCTCAACAAGTCCCTAATACTGTTGGATCTATAAGTTCGGTATTTCCTTAATTCTGAAGTTATTTCTTGATCAATCTTATCATGCCAGCCTTCATTTCCAATAACTCCATCACCTCCCTTCTCTAGTTCTAGCATTATTGAGCTCATTGAATGCTCCTTTTCGATACGATCACTAACATCCTAAAAAAAAAAATAACAATAATAAATGGAATGTTTTAGCATGTATATGTAGCATGTATTATTAAAAAATAAACACCTGAAGAAAAGATAGCAACGTAGAACTGTCCCAGAATGCTGGATAATAACGAACAGCTGAAGCAGTGGGTCTCTCCTCTGGATCTCTACTTATCATTACAGTTATTAAACGTCTCCAAATTTCATTCCCATTTAATGCATCAAGACTATAATATATACTGAGATGTAAGTTTATATAAAATAATTTATAGCAATAATTATAGTTTTTACCAAGGAGCTTGATGTTTGTCTAATATTCTTGCTTGACGCCATAGTGATTCACCAAATGGATGTTTTCCTTTACTGAGAACATAGTAGAATAGACAGCCCATTGAAAAAATATCAATAGATTTAGTCTAAAAAAAAAAAATATATATTTAAATAAAAAAAAAACAAAAAAAGAGAAATTAAGATATTCTTACTACAGATGCATTATTGGCAAACATTTCAGGTGCTATCCAGCCATCAGTTCCAGTAACACCTGAACGCTTTGAAAATGACATTTTCCCCCCTTGTAACTTTTTACACAAACCAAAATCACTTATCAATGCTCGAACACCACTAAAACTTCCATTGCCACGTGACGGTATTGACAATAAAACATTGTGTGGTTTTATATCTCTGTGAACTATTAAATTGATTACGGTCATAATAGTGTTATAATACATTACATAATATATTGAAAATACTATTACCAATTCCTAGTGAATGAAGGTGCTGCAGACCTTTAATTGACTGAGATAAGATTTCCTTTGGACTAATTTCATTTCTTAATTGACCATGTTCAACATAGTCCTATACATTTTATCAAAATACATTTAAAAATTCTTATCAAAAAATAAAAAATAAATTATTAACTAACTTGTATAGTTGCAGCACATAACTCAAGTGCAATGTAACGAAATTGTTTATCTTGTTCTGTACAATAATAACGGACAACATTTGGATGATAATCAGACTCTCGAAGAATATGTACTTCTCTTTCTCCAGCAATAAAACACTCGGGCAACAATCGTTTAATAGCCACAGGCCTGCGTTCAAACTCTCCTCTACATATAAGTATGATAATTAACATTTAAAATATAATTGAACATAAAATAAAAATTAACTAATAATTACCTAAATACAAATGTCCCTTCACACCCTTTTCCTAGAATGTCATCTGTACGGAACATAATTTTCCCAATAGAAAAACTACCATCAGGTAATTCTTCAGCTATTTGTAATGAACTACTATTGGAATTATTTGAACCTCTTGAACTTCCTTGTGAACTATTATGACTATTATTGGATTTGTTTTTCAAGCCTTTCATCTTAAAATAAAATAAAATAATTAACTATATTACACACAATTTAATTAAATAATTGTATTACCTCTTTCCTGAGGTACCAGAACATTACACTCATTAACAGTGTTATCCAAATCATAAAAAGTTTGATACCAGCATTTTCTCCAAGCATTTGAACATAAATCCAAGAATCCAAAGATAAAGGAGTTGATATTGTACTTGTCTGTTTGCCACTATAGTTATAGCCACTCATATTGTGATAGTAAATAATGGAATCAGTATTTCCCGTTATTCTTGGTATACCTGTATTTAATTCTTGATTCAGCTGGTAATGCCCTAAAAAAGGTGATATATGTTGTAGAAACATTTGATAAAATAAAAAATTGCTTTATTTGCATTACCCAATAAGATTGTGTGGTTTTCAACATTTTTAGGTTCTACATTGTAGTCATTACCACTATAATATGGCAATACTGAAAAAGAAGTTTTATCCAAAAGAACGATTAATCCTCTATCTACTAACGGATTAACTTCTCCAGTGTCTGCAATGGCTGGTAAAGCGTATAAGCCAGTATTAATATTATGACCAATGTAAAGTGTATGACTGTAAAATATACATTAATAATATTTTATTACTAAACACATTTTAAAACAATTAATTTAATATTTATTCGATTTTTATTAAGTAGTTTAATGATGCCAATATAGTTAAATTAATAAATTCTATTATATCCCTTTATGAATTGTTGTCCCCATAATACAACAGAATAATAAAATTTAAATAGACATAGGTATTATTATGTCACCAATTTACTCACAAATAGCTAATTGAATTTGGATCTTTTGAGGATAATGCAGTGTTGTCAATCAAATGTTTTATAGAATCTTTAGCAATGTTTGTTAATGGTAATGATAGAAGACTCTCGCCATCATGTTGATAAACCCCGATAACAGGTGAATCAAATTCTCTTTGCCAAAGTAAATTATTATAATTCATTGGAGATGATGTTTCAAACTTGTCTTTTGGATTACGAAAAACTGCAAAATTACCAGATGAACTCCCAGCAAAATATGTCATACCTAAAACATATTAGTAATTAATATTTAAACAATATTATTTAAACTTTTAAAAATCTAAATACCATGGTTATAAACTTGTTCTTCAGTCATAGTTTTAGAATTGTAACTGAAAAAAGTCACATTCCATTGCCGCTGGTCACTGCTTAAACTGTCAACCATCATGACGCTATACTCTAATAACCAATGAAAACAATAAAATAAATAATACTTAAAAATAAATAGTTTAAATTGTAACATACCAGATTTACTCAATAAAATAGATTTTGAAGCAATTGTTGTACAAATTTCTCCTTGTTTTTCGAAATTCATAAACGAGTGTTTTTCCCCAGTATTCCAATCGATAAAATACCAACTATCAATTTTCTTACCTACAAATAAAATGTGACAAACATACAGATTGCTTGAAATAATACAGTTTAATTTCATAAAATTAATAGGTAGGTACTTACCAGAAAATAATATTCCGTCTGAACTTCTGCATGGTGAGTTGGCAACTAATTGAGGTATAGTTACATCCAACTTTTTAATTCCTACTTTATCCTTATTGTGTAGTAAATATAGGGAACCATCTTTGGGGTCTGGTAAGAATAACGGCCTGGAATATTTTAATTAAAATTTTTAATTTAATTTTAATTTGATATTGTAATTTAAAATTAAAATGAAAATACAACTCACGTAATGGCATCTTTAATGTTAGACGGTACTTTAACTGGAGGATCTAACAAAATAAAAAAATATTATTGTAAACGATTAAAAAAAATGAAGTCTAACTGTATACCGTCATGGAAATTCCATAAAGTTTTCCCAGATCTTTGATCGACTGCAATAAACGAACCATCTAGTGTAGATAAAAATATAACACCTTCATACTGTAAAAGGCTAATCTTCGCCAAACTTTTATCTCCCTAAAGTCAAAAAATACTTACATTAACTTGGGAAATTGAATACGACTCGCTATATGTACTTACTGTACGATGGAGCATTAGATAACATACCTTTACGCGGTCAGAATCCTGTGAGTTAACGTATAGCAAGCCCATCAACAAAAGAACCAGTGTCTGTTTGGTTATCATTAGGAAGCCTTTGCTCAA
The DNA here is from genome assembly GCA_025469315.1 of Stegophylla sp. TES_Ste_2020. Classification (NCBI taxonomy): domain Eukaryota; kingdom Metazoa; phylum Arthropoda; class Insecta; order Hemiptera; family Aphididae; genus Stegophylla; species Stegophylla sp. TES_Ste_2020. The sequence goes on along the minus strand of JAIPRM010007531.1, from coordinate 8,444 downwards.
AGGTTTAGTCATTGCCATTTTATTGTTTGGTCGAGTAGTTGTTCGTCGTCGATCGCAACTTTGACCGATGGTCGTGAGGGCATTGTTGTTGAGGAGCAATTGTTCAAAACACTCAGTTGATTTCACATGGGAAATAAACGTGCAATTTGATTATATCCAACCAAGTACGTTAAAACTAACTTGTGTTTTGTGTTGTGAAGGAAGTCTGATGATAAGGCCATGTAATGACAATAAACATATTGCAGTGTGTAGTAGAATGTTCAATAATTTATAATGAATAACTTATATGCACAGATAAGGGAATAATCCGCTGATAACACTGTCTGTTCACTGCCAGTGATACCAAAATGTGTAGTAGACATTCACCAGCGAAGTATTTTGATCTAACTTTTTCTGTTAAAACAATAATAATTAATGTAATAATAATAATTATTTACTATTATAATGATATTATATAATAATAATAATAATAATAAAATGATGTTTATTTATTTTATTTTCTTCTGTAAACACTTTAGAGAAGTAATTTTTCCAATTTCTTAATACTTTTTCCAAAAACATGGAAAATCTGTAGAAAAATTGACAAAAAAGGCAAAATATTATGCAATTACGGGAATTTTCGTAAAATTGAAAATTGCTTTTGAACAAAATTTCAAAATAATGCCGCTAGAAACTTGAAACCTTCATCAACTACTAAAAATGAACACAAGAACTTTTCATAAAAATTTCAAAAAGATTTGATCAATTTTGAGTTAAGTATAGCCTTTTGAAAATTTTTCTTTTTATGTAATAAAATTTTTAATTCTTGATATTAAGTCTTAAAAATTTAATACCATCTAATTGACTTGAAAAAATCTGGAAAAATGTAAATCAACTTTTTTCTCTATAACCATTTGAAATTAGAATTTTGATGAAATTCGTTAGTTTTATCTAAAATTACACACTTTAACGTACATAAAAGAAAATTGATCCTACTGACATTTTTGAAACTTGGCACCTAGATAGAGTTTCATTGCGAATATTTTGGTGCAATAAAATTTCTTAAGGACAAATAATTAAACATTATACAAGGACTTGATTGAAAAAAAATCTGAGAAAGTACGGACAATTTTTATGATATATTTGTAAATAACCCCTAAATGGTTGGTAATTATTGTTTTTTTGTCGCTGAATACGATGTTGTAAATTAAAATGTTCGTGCATCAATAGTTTTCTAACCATTCTATTTTGAAAATTCAGTATTTTCGGTTATTATATTAAATACCTACTATTTCAACCGCTTTCAACACTATTTTTATGCGTAGTGGTTAAAGGACTATACAAGGAAAAAATGAACAAAAGCCATATCGTTGGTACTTGGTGGTATTAAAAATTGAGTACCATTAAAAATGTTATTTGTCGCCCTTATTCGACTGTTATCATCGTTTAAAAATGACAGATGTCGTCACGGGTTCCATTCGTTGGCTGCCCATCTATTTCAGTACAATATGCATTTTATCGGCGCGTCTTCATTCATTTACGTACATAATTAGTTTAAAATATTCAAAATGAAAAACGGTTTTTATATTACAAAAGCTTAGATATTTTTCTATGATTTCATATAAACATCATATTGAAATAGTAAATATTAATGATAGAAAATCTTATGGTATGTTACTATTATAATTATTTGCATACACATATTTCTCGGTTATTAGTCAATAATCCGCACTTCACAGTCGTGTTTCATGTACGACGACAGTTACATTGGTACATTGGTTTCCCAGTACTTTCTGATATAGAATTTATTTTATGAGTAACAGAGTAACTACTATTAGGTATTAATAAACGTAGAAATGTGTATATTATTTCATTATTTCTATTTCCATTTTAGTTTCACGAAAAGTTATCTAAAATAAATTTAAAAAAAAATACTCAAAGTGTAAAATAAAGATTTTCATTTTGTAAAATGGCTACAATTTGTGTCTATTATAATATATATCTAAAAACACTATACACGATACGATCAAAGTTCATGAAATGGACGTCCACTTCATGAAAAGTCCGATTAGACTATGTGGATCGGACATAATATAATATACTTATATATTTATAGATCATGATAAAATTTTATATACTTTTAATTTACAGTTTTTTTTAAATTTAGTTAAATAGTGATAGAAAAATGTAATATATTAATGTTGAATTAAATTAATTATTAAAATTTAATAAATTAATGAAATTATTTTATTTTATTCTATTTTAATTATATCATGTATTAAATAAAGTGTTACGAATAATAGGGTGTAAACTGTAAGTATATGGTACCTATTTAATTTAGGTGATTAGTTATATCTTGAACTATAGCAGACTACATGTAAACAGTTTAAATTAAAATAGGTATTTTATAACAACCACATTCCGTCACTCAATAAGTTTTTTTCAACAATATGAACGTCTAAAACTTAATTACAGTGAAGTGTTGAAACCTTTTTAGTTTGTATTGCTGGTCGTAACTTTTGGGCAATTATTTTTATATGAAAATGTGTTCACAGGAAAAAAATAAAAAATAAACATAGTTAAAAATTTTAAAAACACCAGTTTCTTTGCTCGACAGCCGATACAAAAACAGAAAAAAACTTCAGGAACACGCGTATTCGCGTTGATATGTCAAAAAAACAGGTGTGTGACGCATTTATATTGTGTATATACTATACATATTGTGTGTATACTTGTATATATTATATAGGCATACCTATACACATTTTTTTTCGTGTGTGTGCATAGTCGTGCAGCAATGAATTTGCGCTCGGAGCATACAAAATGCCCTCCCCCGTATAAAATGATTTATTAATTCACAAAAAAAAAAAAAGGTAATCAGATGTTTTTGGGCACGCGATCAGTTTATATTAGATGTATAAAATTATTAAATATGTAATATGTATAGGTACTAAATACTAATAGAATATTTGATAACCATTATTATTTTGCTTTTCTAATTTTTAACAAAAATAAAAAAATTGGACTTTTGGGCAGTGGAGTATTTAGCTTTTTGGCGTCCATAGGTTAAAGCAGTGTTTCCTAAACTTTTCCCCTTTCGGTGTACGTGTGGACCCCTAAGGGTTTGTGGACCACAGTTTGGGAAACGCTGGGCTTAAGTTATCTGGCACCCCCCTCACTCACCCACTCACGCAACTAAGGAACCCACAATATTTGGTGTGAACCTTTCTTATAAAATTGTTTTGTAGGTAGGTATTCATTTTCAATGGAGGGCGTGATTTGTAAATAATTATTCTTGCATAATTTTTAGCTCCTAAAATAAATTTGTAAATTGTTCAAATCTTAGCTTGTAATAGTTTTTTATCAGTCTCATAATACATCATTTGCTTTTTTTTTGCTTTCCAAACTTTTGACTATAGCTTCCCATAATCGGTCTACTTAAACATATTAAATAGACTATATTATTAATAAATCATATTTATAAAATCGATAATGTATATTATCTAGTCTTTATGTGAAAATTCTTACTTATAATAAAAGTTAAATTATTAGATAATACATATTTAGTATACATTATTATTAATGAAGTATTTCACAAAAAATAATGTATAGTAATTTGTTTCAATTTTTTTACTGAAAAAATCATTGTTATCAATGACAAATTGAAAAAAAGGTTTATAAGTGTTCTCAATTTTATTCGAAATAAAATAATATTTTGTATTAAATATTATGTACTCGATTAGTTACAAATAACAAAGTATTAATAGTTTCAAAAAATCGTCCGTTTTCCCTTTTTAAAAAAATGGTCCATGGTTGATCGAACGTTTATAATTATAATTGTAATATAAACGTAGTATTACATTACATCTCAATGACAAAAAAAACAAGGAGGGGGTTATTCACCTATTCACCCATCGCTCGCTCTCAAATACGTCATTGCACATTTTTAAATTAAATATTAAATCTTCAAAATAGACAGGCGAAGTAAAGAATTGATAGACAAGATGTTATTGTCTGATGGGTTGGCATTTTTCGGCAATGTTCATAAATTATTGCTCCTCCCCCCCATTTTATGAGTATAATATATTTAGTTTTTTATTTATTAATAATAAATTATGATCTATCAGAATATAAATTTATAATCAAATTATTTTTAAAAATATTCATAAAAATAAAATTTTGTATTTTTTTTTTCATATTTAGTGTTTTCTTTTATGCAAATTTTGCCAATTTTCTTCCCATAACGTCTCATCCCTATTTATTAAATTATTAAAAATATTCAGGTAGCTTCGAATTTTAACAGAAATCGTAATAAATAATAAAATATTCAAGTTTACTCCTATATTATATTTGTAAGTTATTTCAATACGGTTTTTATTTGTGTTTATATCATATATACGAATTTTAAGTACCTATAATGAATAATAATACATAAAAAGTGAAAATACCTAAAAATTCTTATTTCTTAAAAAAAAGCCGCCCTTGGCTCCATCCTACTTAGCCTGCCCCTAAATACGCCACTGCTTTTTTGGACGACCGGGTGCCCTTTCTCCAAGGCACGGCCCTGCATGTATGATATTTTATGAGTTATGAATTAAAATCAAGTCAACACCATAGCGCACATTTTCATTTACAATTTCTGCACCGGTTCAAGATATCCCAACACGATTTTGAAGGTATGGATAAGCGTTTTCGCTTCGCAAAAAATTGGAAGTCACCTTGAATAATTCTAAATATTTAGGGAATTTGTTGAATATCGTGATTCGTTATTAATTGTTTTTTTGTATTTTTTTTTTTTCTTAAATATCGTTTATTCATCGTTTTTTCCCACTAAGTGTTACAGTTCGTATGGTGACACTATAATTGATATCATTGGTTAATAATTATTTTTTGTATCACGTCCTTTATAATAATAATATACACAATATACTTACAATAATTCGGTGCATAAATTATCACTAGTACGTCACAAGCTACAATAATTAGTCGAATAATAATTATTCAATTAGGTCCGATTTATTATCTGTTTTTTTTTTTTTTTTTAATTTAATTCTATTTAAATTTTCAATGCACCCAATCAATATTGTACAGACTTATCGAATATAATATGGTTTCATCGATTAAAATATATGATTGAAGAAAAATGTACATGTTCATAATAAGTTATAACTGATAACCATTTGTTGCAAATTGCCGATAATGTAGGATTTTTTGCCAACGAAGAGGAAATGTATCATGTGTGTATATATTAAGTATATAATATCATTTATGTATATATATATATTATGGTAGCCCTATTGTTATAATAATAATTATTATTATTCATTAATCATTGTGACTATAAAAAATAGGTAATTATACCGCCTCGACACCTGTATTTTATATTATAATGCTGAACTACGAGTATTATGATATTATGTTATTGTCATACTCTCGCATACGCCACTTCTATCGGTAATGACAACAACTTTACTGTACCAGAGTCACTAACTATATAATATAGCAGCACTACAGCTGATATACAGGACGCACATGAAGTATCACATGTGGTAAAATATATTACCCGTAATAAACATATAAACTATTCAACATCAGTCTAATCGGTATTGCTTAAATTAGTTTTCACAGTGAAAAAACGCAATTTAAATTTTTTCCATTTTACAGCGAGTAAAAAATTCCATTACCCAGTCGGCGCTACTAGAAAAATTAACGACTTCGTTAAAAAACATTTGGTTACTCGAATAAACGTTATCAAATTATGTTTTTAAAATATAGACAATTATTATTATAACAACAGTTTCTTGTTTATCATTTTGTATAATAATTATAATTACTAAAACTTAATAGGAAGTTGTTAACTATCAGCAATTTCGTTTTAAATAGTTATAATATAACTAGCAACTCGATATAATATTTTCGCTTTAGGCCTTAGGGTCAAGCATTTAATAAATAACCACCCACCGAACAAATTTTAAACAATCAATGGTATAAAATAAAACATTTGTTTTCCCTAGTATAAAATTCATGAACATTAATGGTTGATTATTTTTTTATTAAACATATATTTCTTAACAAATCTACGCTCCTTCTTTCAACTTAATTTAAAATATTGATAGCCAAATGAGAAATAGCATTACTTTTTAAAATTTTTTAATATGCCCAACAGTTTTATTAAAAATATTATGTAGATATTTTAAACAATATAAATAATAAGATATTATGCCGGACATACTTGGTACCATAGGTATTCATTCGCTCTTTGGATCGGATAGTCGTGGTAAATGTGTTGAGGTATTCGTGTAACATCGAAGAAATAATGATCTACCCGTGGTATAGTGATTTGCAAATTTAAAGCTGATGATCTACGAACAAATGCTATTAATCATTTGCATTTTGAATATTATGGATATATACAACATTATACCTATACATTTAATATTGTATCATTTATTCGTTAAAAATTATTTTATAACATTCAGACGCTTGTATTTTTATGTTAAAATATTGATAATTTGCATAAAATAACTTGTTTCACTTCACATAATACATACACTACGGTTTCCGTCGAACATTTTTAACTAACAACGGGTAGGAGAACCTCGGTAGTACCGTCACCAGGGTCGTCAGATGTCAGAACCATAGAACAGTCTAAACAACTGTTACAATTATATAAAACATAATAACAGAATAATCCATGTTAATTTTGTAAATCGTAAAAATGATCAATTTTGCTGTATTATTACATTTATATAAATATAAATTTAAATACTTAGAAAAAATTACACTATAAACAGATTTCTATGGACTGTCGTGGGTAAAAATTTTGAGTGTAAATTTAATTTAATATTTAACAATGTATTGGCTGAAAAGACATCGTTAAGTATTTTTTGAGTGAAAAAATCAGTACCGTATAATGCTTTAAATGCTTATATATTTAAAAAAATAATAATCGACTTAAAAATTTCATGATTTTTTTCTCGGCCGTTAGAAATACGAGTAGTAATGAGTGTAAAATAGTTGTGTTAAATTTGGGGGTCATAAATTCAAGAGTTAAACATTTTTTATTAGAGAACAAAGAATAACAGTGGTAGATCCAAAATTCTATACTCACCTTAACATTGTCAAATTTGTTGGAAAATGTTATTTACTCTGTAGACTGCAGGTAGGTACTATTTTATTTTTGGTAACAGGTGAAAATTTCAAGTTTATAGTACTATAATTTTTAGAGCTGTGACTAAGTAACTGAAAATCTAGTTTATGGCATAGTATACCGTTAGAACTACATATTGTTGAGAGTTTCCTCTATTTTTAGATAAAAGCCGTTGAGAGAGAATACAGAAAACTTATTTTTTTTAAATGTGCAATGCCCGTAAAATGTTCTACCAGAAATATGTACTGTTTCGATCACGTTCTCAATAAAAACATCGTTGTATAAAATCACTAGATCTTTAACGTATGGCTCAGTAAAATTTAAAATGTTTGTGTTTTATGCTGTAACAATAATTAGCACATTAATAGGTACTTGTATATTATTAATAATTAAGTAATAGCTAAAATCGGGAGGTTGTTAAAATTATTCTGGGTGTAATGCAAATGTATTGGATATTAATTAATAAACAATTATTGTTAGGTTTCATCTATTATTAAAATGAAACACAGGTATTATTTATTAAGAGAATAATAATTTCAAGTGACTATGTACTAAACATCATATTTAATTACAGAAACCACATTACAATTAACGACATATAAGTAAAGTTTTGAGAGACTGAAGAGTGTGTGTGTGTTTTTATAACATAAAATAATAATACAATCTTTTAGGTTATAAAGTAACAATGTGACCATACATAACACCCTTACACTAGTTTGAAATAAATTTACATTAACAATTAGCATTAGGAAATGAATAACACTTTATAATGACAATAATAATATTTAAAAGTTTCAAATTCTTAAATAAAAATTGTACAAATGTATTTAATATAATTAAGTACATATAATTTTAAATCTTAAATAACAAATTAAATAGAATTAATAATAATCAATCAGTATTCTTTTTTCAAGTGACTCAATTGTGTTTTTTAACTTAGGAATAATACTAAATTCTCTTATTATGACTAATTACTGGAGTTACATTTTTGTCCAAAAATATATGATAATTTTTTCCAGTAAATGCACCTAGTCCCTCAATTATATCACTATAATATTCAATAATCTTCTTCTTATTATTAATCCTTCCTTCCACATCCTCTAGTTTTACTGTATCAATCCTGCCAATTAATTTTAATATTCTACATGAATCTAATCCTAAAATAGAAATAGCATTACAAATATTTACAATTAAAAAGCCGGACATACTTCGCACGATGGGTGTACTTCGCACGACGGGTGGTATTCTCTTGACGGGCGTATTAAATTTTAAAGAAACGATAAATCATTTCTTCAGTAAAACGATTCTGAACAAA